>SMLS01070282.1:0-49646 GCA_004785975.1 Popillia japonica
GATAGATTAGCGGCAGCTTATCAGCGTGTTGTTCTGACCAGGGCTATACGGTGACATGATAATGCGATGGCTCTAATCTTCTTCTAGTTTCCTGTTCGATTGAGGCATCTCCGGAAACCGGTATATCTCTTACTGAATAGGCGCACACGTCCGCCTTGTCGTAGAATAGAAGTTATTAAATTGCAAAATTAGTATTAAGTTAATATATCTTCAAATTCTACGATAAGAGTTTGAAGAAGTAATAGGCGTAGTAAATGTTTAACTGAATAGCTGTTTAATATCATGTTTAAAATGGCAGTAACAACAATTTCCATATGTGTAGATCTAACGATGCATTATTCCTTATACAGTTTTGGATGTATGTAGGTACCTATACATTAATTTTAATTATTTCAGAGTCACTACAGTAATTCCAATCTACTCACAGTAGTCTACGCAGACGAGGTTATCAGATAAGGAAATATGTTTATTGCCATGAAATTATTTTTCCACCCATATTGGATTAAACGAACACGTCATAGCTAGTTACTTTTTTACGTAACGCGTATGGGAAAGTTATTCAATACAAATAATATAGGTGCACGCTGTTAGCGTTATATAAAAAGAATAAAAATAATTACTAGATACTATCATCGACTACAACTACATAATTACGTATGTACAAGTAATTATGACACATTCACAGTATAGATTTCTATAATTACACACACATGCTACATAAACATATACATATATGTATGTATGTATACCAAAACGTACTATTCATGCAGCCGAAGATAATTTTAATTAAGGATTTAAAACTTCTCTCCATTTAATGTGGTGTCACTCAGCACGTAATCCTCACATTAAACAGAAGAGGCTACCATTTATTGCTTGCATTTACATCGACAACTATATGCCTATACGAGCAGTACATGAATAACAATCCCCGAGCGATAAACCGTTTAAGTCGAAAGAGAGGTGTAACGCATCTTAGAATTTGGATTATAATTTCGTATTCGATTAATATTATAATTACATAAGCAACTTATAAACTAATAATTAATTACGGCTCACGCGGCCTGATTACAAGTTTGATTAATCTATTAAGATTACGTTGATTAGATGCGTTCTTCGAACCCTTCTTTTAGTATCGTTTATATAAGGTGATATTGTTTGTACTATTACCTGCTGGTAGGCTGGTTGGTATATGGACAATAGGTTCTCTGCAGCGTTAGTCTGGATGTTTATACAATACAACGGTTTGAAAACTATTTCTTCTTTTAAATTTATGCCTTGAAGAAATGCTATGAATAATGAACATAATTTTATAATAGGAGTTAATTTTTCTGTGACGAAATACAAAATTCACATATATGTAAGATTCATAAGAAATCAGATGGTTTATTTACTACATATGTAATCGCTATTAATGCAATTGACATAAGCTAGTCTCCATTTATGAGTGTCATATTATGGATTTTAGATTCTTTGCGATTTTAGTTTCCTAGTCGTTATATAGACAGTGTTTTTGTGTCAGTGGTTACCTGCAAACCATATATGTCCATTAATCTACAGAACATTCTAACACTCATCGAACGTGAAGTAAAAGATATATGCCAACAAATAGATTAGTATGTTTTCTAAAATTCTCAATTCAATTCCAGATTTAATTTAGTTTTACTCCATTTTTATCCAGCTAAAACTAAATAGTTTGCAGCAGACTAGATATGTATATTCTAGATCGAATGTATGTTTACCAACATCTGGTGGCCCTTTTCTTACCAAACGAAAAGAAACTCTAGAAAACTAACTCTACTTTATATTGTACATCGACATTTTAAAGAGTAAATGTATCTGAGTACCTATTTGAAGAAGTACTAAGTGGAATCGTAAAAATCTGAATAACTTTACTGAATAAGTATAACATAAAAGCCACTAGGTTAGTAGTTGTCATTGAAGATGAAAGAACTAGAAAAATAAACATAAGTTTAGAGTATCAAAAGGCCGTGCGGATTGAGGACTAATATTTGACGATACATACAAATTTATAAGGGAGAAGCCACCAAGTTGTACTTTACACATATGGATCTAGTACAGGAGAGACATAGAAATGAAATCAATGCAACCAAATCTAAATAAAATGAAACCAGCTAATCAAAGTTATAACAAAAAAAAACAAACATATACAGGAACAAAAGGTGAGCACAGGAAAAAAGATAAAAAAAATATGAACTAACCTATAACTAAAAATATGACTAATTGTAACAGTAAAAGTAATGTGTTTCATGCATCATAAAACCTAGACTAGCAAAGAGTTATATGAAATTATTGTTTGCACAAATAACAGTTGATAAACTATTCACCAAATAACTCCGACCACACAGATATTTTGTTCTATGAGACTGCATAGTAATCTAAAAATGATTTAGAAAAAATTTTATTTATATCATAGATTCTGCCAATTGTCCAATATTACATAGTTATAAACATTGAAGAGGGATTGACCTAGAATTACAGGCAAGCATCATCTTCCAACAGCTGCTAATAAGACTTTAAACACTTGAAAATAAATTTGTTGTGGTGGCTATAATTGCATCAACAATAGCAACAAAAAAATCCTAATTTCGATTTAATCTTCGAACCCAGAAAAAGGATGAAGTTCTAAAACAAAGAACTATAACCATGAAAGAAATTAACTTAAACGTTGTTTTCTAATTATTGTACCAACCTGCGAAAACAAAACCAACGTTTTGCTTTTGCCGGTTGAAAAATTTAGACTAAATAGTACTTTCTACAATTGGCTTTTTTATACTTTTTTCATCCAGCATCACCATCAACATGATCAAAATGTTCACTATTATCCATGATAATGAAGTCTTTCACGATCCTAATATTTAATATGGGAGACTACTGGGTTTTGCCCACGTCATAGTAGTGTACATATACACAGAACAAAAATAAAATAACATAATACAAATAAACAAAGTACATAATTAAAAAATAAATAAAATACCTAACGCAATGTTTTGTCACTAATGTCATTGACTTCTTCAGGTATTAGTGTAAACTACACTAGAGGAATGAAATGAGGACTTTCAATTGTTATAGTTTCGTTTGAAGTAACACATTAATTGATGCATTTGCAGATGAAATAATGCAATACGTTTGTCTCTCTAAACAACTATCGAAGTCAACAACTGCTAACGACAATATTCAACTGCATATTGGTAATGAGTACATATCGGATCCGAATCTAATAGCCAATCATTTCTTATTTATGTCCCTTAAGGATTTTTAATCAATTTACTGCAATCTCAACCACCACTGACTTTCCAATTCTAGTAAATAAAACTATATTTTTGAAATCTTTATCCTTTTCGGAACTTGCTAATCTATTTAATTTTAAATTAAAAAAATCGTTCTCTGCTGGACCTGAATATTCCACATTATAATATAAAATTTGTCTTTACTACAATAATCCCAGTTTTAACTTTTTTAGTTAATAAATCTTTTGAGCAAGGTGAGTTTGCAAACTTACTAAAAAAGACTAAATTAGTTCCTATTTTTAAAAAGAGTGACAAGTTGCTACCAGAAAATTACCGTCCTGTGGCTCTTATGTCTTCTTTTTCAAAAGTATTTGAATATTTTTAAACAGGTTGGAGACATTTTTTCTGACTTTAATATAATAACAAACTACCAACACTGATTTAGGAAAAAAATGTCTACTTCTACTGCGTTAAATTCTTTTATTAATGGACTTATGATTTCTATTGTAAACGGCACCTATTCCGTCGGAATTCGTTTGGATTTAAGTAAGGCGTAAAAAGTTTTGCTTCCGAAACTTTGCCTAATAACATTGGAGTTCCACAATGGTCAATTTTAGGTCCCGTACTTTTTTTTACCATTTATTGATTTTCCTTTAGAGTTCTACAATACAGATAAAAACGATGATGAGACTTGTAATAACTTACTGAGTAATGCATCTAATTGGTTCTCTACGAATAGACTTCTTGTTAATGATAAAAAAGCATTTATCTACGTTTTCATCCCTATCAGCTTTAGACCATGCTGGATTTTTATTTAGATTTATCACTGGGCGGTAACCAGCTCACCGTTGCCGACTCTACTAAATTTTTAGGACTGTGTCTAGATCAGTTTCTCAACTGGAGGGCTCACTGTGAAAGTCTCCTGCCCAAATTAAACTCAATTTGCTTTTTATTCTGAAACTTAAGGACGGTCATAACCTGTCAATAGATGATTGGTCATAGTATGCTTATGTTCATAGCAGACTCTCTTACGGACTCATATTTTGACGAAATTCAACCATGTCTAAAGATATTTTTAATAGCCAGAAACGTATTATCCGTCGTATTACAGGTCTAAAAGCCTCGGAGTTTTTGAAACCAGCATTTATCAGTTATAACTTATTAACTTTTCCTTGTATTTTCATTCTCGAGCTTGTTCTCTATGCTTATGATAATTTCAAGAAATTTCAACATAGTAAAGACAAACATGATTACATCACCAGACGTAGAAATGATATAGCCACACCTAGGTTAGATTAACCTTATTTCAGCAGTCCCCACAGTTCCTAACTATCAAAATATATAATAAAATGCCTAATCATCAAACGATATTTATTGATGATTATCTGTGATTATTTAGTGGTGAATACCTTTTATTCCTTACAGAAATATTTCAATTTTTAGTTTTACTTCATTTACATCTACGTCTAAGGTTTCTTGCTTTCAATGTTATTATTGTTACTACTATTACTACTTCTATTATTATTATTGTTATTATTGCTATTACTATTGTTATTATCAATATCATTGCTATTAGTACTAATATTACTATTTCTGAGACTTAAGTTTGTTTGTGACTTTCCCCTATATCTGTTTTCTTGATCTTTTGGGAACAAACTTTACTTTACTTTACTCTAACTGAAACATCTCCTGATGCACCTCTTCAAAAATATCAATTAAATTAAAACTAAAAAATTAATTAAACTTATCTCTATAATGGGTATATCTCTTCACGAGAAATGAATTCGCAGATCAATTAATCAAGCCGCTGATTTTCAATTGTCTCGATATTATGAGCATATTACTGAGGTATCTTTGTAGTATATAAAGTAAAGTAGCTTAACAGAGCTTGGAGTGATACCATAGCGGAACTTACGGTGCATGAGTTTGTGCCAAAATGTTTTAATGGGTTGGTGTTGTAACACCTCAGCGTAAGTGATGCTGCGCTTTCAATTCTGTAAATTCGATTATGTCACACTCTCTGAAAGGCTTTTAATTATGAATGTATCAATTGTGATTCGCATTACTTGGAAATTTATCGGAATTACTCTATACGGTTGTCTAATATATCATAACCAGACTAAAATATTGCATACGTAATTACATGCATATGCATTTGTGCGGGATGTGACAGGTAGAGACTCTTAAAATGTTCGATTCGTTGTAATGTTTGGAATGCAGTTGTGTCTAAAGAAAGCAATATTATCACCATTTCAGTACTGTGGGAATGTATTACGGAAAATGTATAAAATTCTAATTTGAAACCAGAAACTGTTACATCATTAAGTAAAAGAATCTATGCTCGGTTTGATTCTATAAACAATTCCAGACCGTTACTTTTACAAACGGCTATAACACTTGTTCATTTAACAATAACGCACAGTTCATGCCTCGGAGCTTCGGTTAATACTTGTATGTCAATGTCATATGAGAATTCGATTAGAGTATCTGTGTAAAGGTAATGTATATGCATTACACTGACGTACACTGTTAAATAGACTCTTCAAGAGATATCTGTAGAAATGGCACACAACAGCGATTTTGTATCCTACTTAGTGGAAATAAGCGTTAATAGTACGGTTAGCGTAGATCACTTCTCAGGCGATAGTTAGAGGTATTTAAATTGATTCTCGTATACGTCGATTGTCAAGGATATTGTTGCAAAATCTTTACTCCGACCGTAATTGTATAGCCGTCATGTGGTTATTGTGGGAGATAGTAGTTGTGTTTGTTCATTTATAGTTGTTGCTATAATAGTGTACACAACTATTAAATTTTAAACAGATTGCAGAAGGTAGGTTTAATTTGTACCTGGGTAATGGTTATTAACGTGCTTCGTTAATGAATATTACATAACTACTGGTGGCTTCTACAGAAATAAAAATAAACGGAATTTTGCGTGGGTTAGCAATATGATTTAATAGAAATGAACTTTGTTTGATACTTTGTAAGAATTATAACAAAATACCAATCAAATCAATGAAAGGAATATATGATTAAAATAACAAGAATCAAAACTTATCCAACACAAAATCTCTCTAGACTAATCTAGCCAAGCCAGAAGCAATGGTTATGTTGCTGTATTGAAATAATTAAATACTATTATTATTATTACTACTATCTCTTACTCTTATTATTATAATTAAATAAAAATTCAAAACTATTAAATTAAATTAAATAATTAAAAAAAATAACTCCAGCCAACGGCGTGCACAGGGAAAAATTAAAAAAAAACCAGATTATAATGTGAAAAATTTTATTCCTTAAAATTAATTGTAAAAACACGTCACAAACCTACACAATACACAATTACATTCATTTCGGCACAACAACCATTAATTTCAAGCTGGAATTACAAAAATCATCTTTAAACATATCAAGTAGTGCATTCGGGAATTCAACGAGTGGTAGCGAAGTAGTAGTAGTGAAATAGAAAACAAGGAAGGGGAGAGTTGTTGATGGGGTGGAAAAAGTTGACAGAAGTAAGCAAGTTACAACAAAACAAAATCTGGTCACCATAATTGAACACCTTAAGCGATTGTTTGGAAATAGATGGAGGTAGATTAGGGTTTGGATGGTCGAGTTGTGAGCGTCTTCAGCGCTGTGGGGTTCTCGACGACCAGTACTAGAGACCTTCTCCTCACCAGACCTTTGCAATGACACAGCATATGAACTGGGGTTTCTTCCTCCTCCTTGCAGAATCTGCAGAGAGCATCCTCTGCCAGACCTACGTTACACATATCCCCATTTAGTCTACAATGACCAATCAGCAGACCTACTATCACTTTGACACACTGCCTGTCAGTGTCACCCGTACGCTTACTGTTTACTCGGTAGGTCTCTACCAAATTCAGGTCTCTCCTGTCTCCGTCCTGGTGATCGTTGCCACCATTTCTTGTACTTGTTATGTATCTGTTCTTTGATGGACTACTAAATTTGCTTTAAATATTCGTTGGCTGTCAGAGAAAATCGCATTTCTTTTACTTTACTCAGTCCATCTTTCTACTTCTCTATCACGGTGATGAATGGCTGCTACCTCAGCTTGGAAAATCGTCATGTCCTTACAGAATCTTATTGGAAGAGCCTTTCTAGACTTTCTTCCACATATACCACCTTCTATGCTGTATTCTGTTTTAAAGCCATCTGTATACCAGTTCGGAGCCACTCTTAGTGCAGGCTTCTAGTCCTTATCTGGTATTATTACCAGACATTTTTTATCTAGATTGAATTTCTGAGTCATGGCATTCAGAAGTGTTCCTAAGTTTATGTAGTAGTTTGATGATGTACATCGTGTAATTTATTTATCGGTGGTCGTTAGATAGAGGTATCAGGCATAGAATTTCTTTGATGCCTTCGATGAAGAGTCTAGAAAAAGTGGGAGGTGGAGCTAATTTTGTGGTTTAAAAATACAAAATATACAAAAATCTACACAGAAAGAATTGCAGTGATAATTCAGCAAACAATTTGGCTTAGAAGTCACTGGAGCTGCACCCACATCAGATTAAAAAATATTTGTATTGTTTAAATTATTTTTTGCTGGGTAACATCAACACAAACCCAGCAATGTAAAAGGATTAACTTTATGAAAAACTGTTAAGAGCATCATTTTATTATATTCGTCTTCATCGCATATCACAATCATAGCCCCATAAAACTTGTTTCAAAATGCACTCTTCTGTTTAGCAGTTCTTGGTATACACCAAGCATTAATCATTTAATAACCCCCATAAAACACCAATTTTATACTTTAGACGAGACAGCATCATTGAGAACAAGGTAATGGAAGGTATCGTCTTAAATCGTTGGCCTTCTGTCTAACCAAATCAAAGTCAAGCTTGTCACTTCGAGATGTTTACAATCAGTACGTAAGAAAAAAGATTGTTCGTAACGAAAACATCCAATCATCGTCACGATCACCTAGATTTGCGCCATCGATACACTTAAATCGTATTTCCAAATCCTCTATTAATAATAGAGCAGGTAGGCATTGAGATTCACGAAATTACAGGGCGATAATCTCGATTCCGTACAGTAATTAAAGGTAAGAGAAGCGAAAAAATGAAACTTATAGTCCTTGGCATTTCAGACGATTTATTTATCATCTGGCGAGTTGTAAGAGATGAAACGGTACAGCCTGACCTCGCCCGACCATTCGTTACAACGATTCCAATCCAGGAGAGATAGTTTCCTTCACAAAGCGGATTAGATTCATTCATCCGTATTTTAAATTCTCATGAAAAGACGTATTAGAGCATTATTATCCTTTATGTTCGTTTTATTGGGAGTTAATTTACAATAAATATTCCTTTTAAGTGCAAGTACAAGTCATTTAATACTGACTATTGGACTACACGATTGTGAATGTTAACGTCACTAATATTTAGTATATTCGAGCGATGTTACAAAAAGATTATTTTGATTGGTTTGAGGTGGGTGTCGTACATCGCCGAATTGACTGACATACATGTCATGTATAAATTTGCCAGGCGCTTGCCAGCTGACATTCGCTTCTAACAAGGTTACTTGCAATATTCTAGAAAGTGTTTGTCTTTGTCGATGAAGACTATGCGAATGCCAAGATGACTAAGAAGCAGTTTATGTGTAGTTTTATCTGTGCCTTACCATTACTAACTATGTAGTTGGCTATAGATTGAACGCGTGATATTCATCGTAGGAATAAATGTCAAAATATTTATGAGTTTAAGGAAACAGCTTCTTTTAAATGTAGTGGAGGTCCAAGAAGGCAATAAGTTCGATGTAATTGTTATTGTATCCTATCCATATCACGTTTAATGCATTCGGGTGTTTATTTGTGCCAATTAATTGTCTTCTGAAACTAATTTTTCCAATAAACACATTGGACTGAATTGCTGGATGGCTACTTGTTGGACAACTTTTTTTTATTAATTCGAATACAGTACACTCGCGATTATGTGAACATCGCTTTTTGAGAAACTCCGGGTTATGTGAACAGTAAAATTTTTCTATTGACGTCCGTGTGAACAGCACAGGTTTAGCGGCATTCGATTATGTGAACTACGATACACATGTACAGTATATTTACGGCTACCCCAGTCACCTAAGAAATACACAGACAACGTATTGTGTATAGGTATGTTGTCTGTCTCTTTCTTAGATGACTGGGGTCGCCATAGACATACGGTATATCATACGTAGACGAGGAAAGTGTTTTATTCTAACGGTGAAAAACAAAATTCTAAAGGACATTGAGAATGGAAGCAGTGTAAATGATTTCGTGATAAAACATAACGTAGGTAGCAAAATCTAGAATATATGCGTTGAAAAACAGGAAGTCAGTAATTCGAGAAGCAGTGAAAAGCTCTGTGTGTGGACTTGGAAACCGTAAAATCTTAAAATCGTCATGTAACTCTGACTATGAAATGGAAAGAAAACTATACCAATGATTTTTGCCACAGCGTGACAAACATGAGCCAGTATCGGAAGATATCATGAAGCAAAAGGCAAAGAAATTGTACTTCAAAGTTTATAAAAATAACACTTTTTAGTGATGGGTAGCTGCATCGCTTCAAAAAAGATACGGCATTCGTTTTATAAAAAATTATGGTGAAAAACAGTCATCAAAACCGGAACTGGCCAAACCATTATAGAATGTTTAAATGACACGACTAACAAATTTGATTTAGTTCCAAATCAGCTATACAATGCCTACGAGACCAGATTGTTCTGGAAAATTTTGCCAGACAAAGCATATGTCTCTTATTGAGAAAAAACTGCTCCAGGTCGAAAATCGGAGAAGCAATGAGTGACGTTTAGTTATTATGCAACCATAATGCAACTGGATTACACAAACTAAAACTCCTAATCATTGGAAAGGTCGAAAAACCTGAGGGCTTTTGTTTTCCAATCAGTCGAATACACCCACTCACAAAATGCAAGGACGACAGCTTCCATATTTAAGAATTTACCACAGAAGGCTCTGCTTCTTATAGACAACACACCCAGTCACCCAGATGAAAATGAATTGAAGACATTGGGTAGCGTAATTTTTACCATGTTTTTACCACCTAATGTGACCCCCTTAATACAGTCGATGGACCAGAACGTAATTCGACTTACTACAATTGCATACAGGAAAAATTTATTAACATCTATAGTAAAGAAAAATCCCAACAGTATCGTTGAAGCGACGAGAGACATTACTTTGAAAGATGATTTTATATATTTAGCAGATGCCTAGAAGACTGTAAGTCCAAAAGTCATTGAAAAGTGCTGGAAAAATCTCCTGGACTACAACTCAGAAGATGAGGCACTGTTGCCATATTCACAGCATATTAACAGAAAGGCTTTTACGACAACACTGGATAATGTCTTCCACGACAGAAGAGATCCAACAGCTGTTAGGCAATATAGGTGTTTTGTCTATATGCCTACTACTCTTATATTTCATACAAGTTTGTGTTATGCTGGAAGCTATTACACAAATGTAGATTTTGGACCGGAATGATGATGACATTCCATCTGCTGCCGATATACAACCTGAGTCTGATGAAGGTGAAAAAGATCCCAGATCCCAGAAGTACCATTGCAGCAAATCCAAACGTACTTCAATGATTACAGAAAGTCTGGATGCTGTCATCAAGCGGGTGCCCACCATTGATGACACAGATTTGTCTGAACTCACTATCCTAGGATGGTTCCGACAAAAGACTGCGGACATTCAAATAGGGAAGAATTAAAGCACCAAAAAAATACAAACTTCTTTTTAAAGGAATGATGTAATGAACGCATACAATTTACTTTTTATGTAATGAATGTTTTCTAAATGATTTCTTGTTAGATCTCCATTATGTGAATAATTCGATTTTGTGAACAGCCTCGGTTTTAATTAGTTCACATAATCGCGATTCTACTGTAATTTACTATCCGAATTGTGGTCTTATACTGATCCATTAATCGAGTCCACAGTCCGGAATTTCCTATGGAAAATTCTGACATATTATTACCTAATGATCTGGTAATTAATAATTTACTGTTTGAGATCACGTTCGTAGTTAATAGTTTTTTTCTTTTCAAATAATTCGTGTTGGTCTTGAAGAGGTTGAGTTTGATGAGAAACACGACAAAAACTTAGAGTAGTAATGTCCGCAATTACTACCACGAGCTCCGAATGCACGCTTCTGTGCGATGGCAAAACTTATCATAAGCTGGGCCGCTGTGACAACACAGTCTAGAAGAGCCTCGACGTCCAAAATTTTCCCTCGACGATCATGAACAAAGTTTTTCATGTATCCTTACAGGAAAGAGTCCAACAGATTCAAATCGGGACTTCGTGCTGGCCATAGAATCGTTCCTTCTCGGCCTATCCAATGTGCAAATGGCTGGTTTATATGTTCCCATGCAAGTCGGGCAACATGTGTAGGTGCCCCATTGTGCACGAACTACATTTGCCGTCGTACATGCAGTGGTATGTCATCCAAGTAGTCGGGCAACGTATTTTGCAGACAATTTAAATGATCTGCCGCATTTAATTTTTCGGGAAGTACATGTGGCCCAAATAAATGATCATCCAATATTCCGACCCATACATTTATTGATGTCCTTTGTTGGGATCAAGTCTGATGGATATCTTGTGGGTTTTATCAGCCCAGTGATAAATGTTATGGTAATTCAGCACACCATTTTTTGGAAAGCAGTATTCATCGGAAAACAGGATCACGAATGGAAGATTTGGACGACGAGTTTCTGTTTCACGAAACCATTCACAAGAGGTAACCTGTCGAGGAAAATCATTGTCTGATAGACGTTGGATTTTCTGTACGTAATACGGGTGCAGTAAAAGATTTTACCTTGTTTCTCCATAGATTAAAATTATGTCCATGTACTCAGTATTCGTATAACTTGCCATAATGTACACATAAGACAACCAATGCCTGTGAATGACTCAACGTTCTGCCTGTGTTGCCCATCTATTTATGCGTTGCGTTCGAACAACAGGGCCGAACTGAGATTGAAAAATATTATTTTCTCGTTACTGCATGGACATAAAGTATTCATTTTTTGGAATTTAGGTTTCCGTGCCATTAGCTTTAACCTCTTTTAATTTCATAGACTATTCAGTAGACATCCTGTATGCATGTATTCCTATTGTATGTAGGATGGCTAGATAAAACAGACCATTTAAGTCATATTAACGAAATTTCTTCGACTGTATAGCAAAGATTTATTGGTCAATAACAGTTTGGCCAAAATGACTTGCCTGACAGGTAGAACAGGTTCAGGACGATCTAACGCTTTCTCAGTATCATGTCCCAGCTCGTCGTTTCAAGTACCATTTTTCAACTATAATTATTTTATGAACGGAATGGTATCAAAATAATGCTGTCTAAATCTAGTTTGTTTTTTCCTTTTTTACGCTATTACCGGCTTCTAATATTTTCAACGTTCTTTCTATTCGAATCGAGATAACCAATGCAAGGTTTTTACCCATATCTTGGATGTGCTTCAAGAGACTCTGTTTGTAAAGGCTGTCAAGCAACTTCTGCAACAGTGAAATAAATTCACAATATATAGAATCGAAAAATGATAATAATAATAATAATAATATCGGCTTTATTAGGCGGTATTCATTTTTATAATGTTCTTCCATACAACCTGACAATTGACTACAATTTTGACAATACATTTGACATTTCACATTTTGACATTCCAAATCCAATAATTTGATCTTGGACAAATAAATTTCTGTTATCTTTGAAATAAACGCATCCGTGAAAAGCTCTCAAATTTATCAACCATCATCAATTCGGAAATGAATATTAACAAATGATTACAATACAAAAACTGAGAGCCCAAATACCGCCTCACAATGCAACGAAATTTGACGCAATATACAAGAAAACAAGTTATACAGTTATTCAGTCGAAGTTCTACTTAAAGCTCAAAAATGATGAGATTCTAGAACCTTACAACTTCATTAATGAGGAATCACTTTTTTTTCCTAAAGTTATGTTTTTTTTCTACGAATAAGGATTTCTATTAATGTTCTGCTTCCTACGCTATCAAAGAGGTGTATATTACTCCTTTAATTTAAATAAATGTAGAAAGTGGGTGTAAAACGTTGAAGGCTAGTAATTTATACGTTAGTACACAAATATTTCTCATCAATTTTTGATTTTATTATACTTTCATCGATATTAAATGGATGCTTTATTAATTACAGCGATAAATTCCTCGGATCATAAACACAAAATTATCGAATATTATAGCACTCATTTCTTAAATTACTGCACGCCGGAGAAATTGATGTAAGTCGTAACGATACGAATGTACGGTCATATATAGGATGAGGTGCATAAGGTCCACATGTGATCAATCGACGCGTATTAGAGAGTATTTCCACACGCCGACATCATCTCCGCGTAAAAAATGCACATAAAAAATGGGATTTTAAAGAGCGTACGACATGTGTAAATCATACATTTGATTGCATCAGTACTAGACCAACATCATCATCCACACTTATTCATTTTCAATTTATTTCACATCTAAACTAACCTCGATTGATGGGATAATTTATTTAGCGATGGTAATTTTAAAAGCACACGGACCTTTCTGCCCGTATAATTCGTTTTTAAGAGTTAATGCCTTTTGACACACCAATAAAAGATTATAAATAGAACCGCATCTCCGATAGGTAGAATATTTATCTCTTTTAATTACATAGAAAGTAGGAACATATGTGTGAACCTGTTAGATAATAAACAGGGACACCATTAAATGGTTATTTTGATATGATGTACGGCTGTTTGTTGTATATAATTTAGATATGCGTTATAAGCCCGTAAACGATGTTAAGCCGATGTCGCAGCTAAATATTACTTCTCGTCCTAGCAAATATTGTCATGGTTACGCAAGAAACAGATTTAATCAATTAATATTGGATGGACAAGTAACTTGTTTATTGTGGTGGGCTGGCTATTTATTGGACTGTACGGGTATTCCAAATTGTGCTGCTTGTCGAAATTTTCACTGTATGATTGCAGTGTGTGTAAATACGAGCGAAATTTGTATAGTTTCACAGTGCTAGACAAACATGTATGAAGTTAGGAATCGCCTGCCACAGCAGAAACGCTGCTGAACTCTTTAAAAAGTGTACTCATTGCTAAATATATATAATATTGAAGTATAGATATTAGTGAATAACAATGCCGAGAGGTAACCTGCTAACCGAGGATGAAAAAACAAAAATAAATTGTTATAAAGGGATGGGGTGTTCAAACCGAGCAATAGCCAAGAAATTGGGGCGATCTCATCACCTCATCAATAATTTTATATGTTTAGGTGATTCCTACGGCAAATATTGTCTTAAAGTGACTAATCAATACCTTACGCGAAGACAGCACTCATCGATATTTCGGTTAGCCTCTTCTGGTAATGTAACCGTACAACAAATCAAATGTAATTTAAATTTTCCAGTAGCTAAGAGACGTGTACAACAAATTTTATCTGTTAGTAAACGCTTTAGATGGCAGAAAAAAGTCTCAAAACCACCCTTAAAGAAGACTCACAAACAAGCAAGGCTCAAATTTGCACAAAATCATATGAGCTGGAATAATGAATGGACGAACGTCACATTTTCCGACGAAAAGATTTTTAATTTAGACGGACCTGATATCTTTAAATACTATTGGCACGATTTTCGTAAGAACACTGAAGTTGCCATGAGTAGAAATTTTGGTGGCGGTAGTGCAATGGTTTGGGCGGCTTTCGCCCATAACAATAAAACTCTTATATATCTTATTTCGACACGAATGAATTCTGAGTCTTATATAGAACTTCTAGAAGCGGTTCTAATAGATTTTGGTGAACAAATGCCGTAGCAAGACTGAATATATCAGCAAGCTATCGATTCTTCCAGACGATCCAAGGAGTAGTTTCAACAAAAACAAATAAAATTAATGGAATGGCCTGCTCGCTTACCCGACTTGAACTGAATTGAAAATCTTTGGGGAATATTGTCTAGGGAGGTATATGCCAATAATTACCAAACGAAAACATTAAAGAACTGAAATTTTCGATAACGAGGTGTTGGAATGAGATTCCTGTTTCAGTATTGACGAAGTTAATAGACAGTATGAAGAACCGGCTTTTTGAAATTGTTTTTAATAAAGGATCCAACACTCATTACTAAGTTTATCGAAAATTATAATGTTTTTATTTTGTTTAACTACTTTTCTGTAAGTGGACTTATAGAAATGTCGCTGTTGTAACTTGTCATTATTGTAAATATTTTCTGTAAAAACTGTAATATATTTTTTCATTGTTATTTTCACTTGTGTTAACCTTTCTTTGTTTGAAAAAACAATAAAAAAGATCTCGTAAAATAAAAAGTCAAAAATACAAAATTGAGAAAAAAAACGACAGGTTGTGCAACCTTATGACAATATTGTATTGTACTGCGCAATTCCGCTAGATGACGAACCATACCACACCTTGTACGTATTTACTTCCCTTCCTATGACTTGAACCATGGCTTAAACTTAACTGCATTACAAGAACATTGAGTGAACAGTTGAGCTATAAGTGATGGCTGCTTCCGTCATGTAATTTTGACGATTTCTAAGCTCCTGTTTCTTAAGTTCATTCCTAATGTGTACGGCTAGCATCAACAGTCTTATATTTGCGCTAGTCGCCAGTAATGCAGTATCTCCATTTCTTGGAAAGTATTCCCAAGAAATTTTTGACGGAAAATCCTAATCAATAGTTCTCGTTGACTCCAAGATGTCGGGGTTTTCGTTATTAGACAAAAATAACCTAGAAAAGTCTTCTCCAGATCCATTTCTATATCTACTCGGATAGGCACGTCCTTAGTCGCAGACGCTTTTCATTGCCGTTGAAGCAGCAGCATCGTTGAGATCTTCCAGCAACTTTTGACGACCACTTCTTTATGATATTCTGCGATAACCGGTACGGAATTGGATGGATTTTTGCTTCATATAATTTTAAAATAGAAAGCTCTAAATTGCTGGTAAGGTAAGGTGGGGCACCTTCGGACACCAAAATTAAGAATGCAACATCTCGGTTAAGCCTTTTGGAATGAAAAAAATATCAGCCGAAGTAATGTTGTGTTGCGCATCTCCCTAAAGTTAATTCACTTACGAGTTACTATTAGACTGTAAGTAAAAAATTAAAATAAAAAATGGTGCATTATTTCGGAACTGCCCCACGGTGGGGTACTTTCAGGCAGGCAGTGGGGCAGTTTCGGACAAGTTAAAATTGCTTGAAAATATAACAGTTTTGGAAAATTATTTGTCCAAAACACAACACTGTATATGAATATATAATATTTGCCGATCATCTAAAAAAAGGAATATTTTCTGCGCCGTTCATTGTTCACAAGTCTATATTCGAATCTGAATCGCTGAACCTATTCTCTTTGGTAAAAGAGGGGTCTGACTCAGAATTTGAGGCATCTATTCTTTCTCGTCTTTGTCGTTTAACATTTCTGTTGCTTACTTTTGTTTTTTTTTCTGAGAGTGCTTTATTTCGACTATTTGCTTTTTATTTTCCGCTTTGTCTGCCAAATTTCTTTTAGCACAATTTTATCTAATTCTTCTATTTCATTTTTTCTGGAGTGCTTGTGTAGATCCTTGATTTGGCCTTTTCTCTTGGTTTCCTATTTTCCCGCTTTTGGAAATGGTTTAATGTCGGAAGGCTTAATAATTACTTGCGAAATAATGTTTATGGCTTAGTAGCTTTGTCTATGTCAGATAAGGTAGTTTCAGTGTCATTCGTTATTTTGTTATTGGCCTGATTTTTGTTGACAGATATGTTCTCTTTATGGTTAGTGAGTGTGTTAGCAATGATAGTGTCTTGGACATTTAATACAATTTCAGAGAGAATTGAATTTGCCTTTAAAGAACAAGAAGGGTCAGGTAAATTGTCTTTCCGGGATTTGAAGCAATAAAATCATTAAATTATATTTTATATTTTGCTTTGAATGGAGCATAAATACCCCTATCTAATAGTTGCATCTTATGGGTGCAATGGGGAGGGAAAGAAAGCAAAATAATTCCATTGTCACGAGCATATAAGTTACTTAGTTAAAACTATCTTAACTGCCTTTTTGATAATTTTTTTGTCCATTTCAGGGCGGTCGCCTTTCTTTTTTTTATAATTTCGCGCCATACTATTTCACAATAACTGAAAGAAAAGTGACTAAAAACACTTTCATAAGTAAAGTTTAGTATGTAGACGATTGTGGGGCACATCGGTCCGAATCTACCTTACATATTGTGTCCGGATGTGCCTCACCAGCAAATGGATCAGTTAGGGCGACCTGCTCCCTAAACAATCAAAGCGTTACATGTGTAAAAATAAAACATCTTTCCGCTGAAATACTAAAATTTTCAGTAAAACTTATCAACAAATGCATAGATTCTTACAGAGTCTAATTTTTACAAGAAAACTTTAGTTTTCAAACTTTTTCCGATATATTTTTTGCTAGTTGAGTTTTTATTGCGCAACTACTTGACACGAACTCTAGATCACAGCTGTGATTTCTAGGCTGAATTTGGTTTTAATTGAGGCAGGTTCTAGAGGCAAATTTAAGTCTTCCCCATCCTATCCTACAAGCAAGCAACGTCCAAATTCAGCGAACAGACTCAGATGACGTGGGTAGTAGAAATTACAGAATTCCAAGATTACTGGGGGTTGACAATGAAGAAGCTTGGAGATTGAGAAAAATCTACGTTCTTTGCAGATAAGTCTGCTTCGGAAATTGGACTCCGAAATCCATCGGATTCTTTCCAAACAGTTTAAATTCGTTTTTTGGCTGGCGTTGCCGAGGTTAATGAGCTTCTTATCCAGTATCTCCTCACGCTTTAGTCTGGATGATCATCGGAGCAATTTGCAAACATTATGGACAGAATTTGCGCTTCCTTATGCATCTAGTTATTATCGAATTGCAATTGGAATGTAATGTCTTCCACCATCCAGCACTGAGCACTTTAACGTGGTTGGTGATACCACACACATTCATGATTCATGAGAAAATCAACAGCATCGCCATTAACGTAGCGGCGCTATTGTCCTGGTTATACGACATTATTTAGTTGACTTAATAATGTTTGCTCTTTTGGATAAAGTGCGTCATTGTGCCATCTTCTTCTATACACTTCTTCTTCTTTCTTTACTGGTTTTTGATTCTTTGAGCGGAGTAGGTTTATTGCGTTTACTCATATTTAATAATAATCAATCTATTAGATCTTTAGTTTAGTCATAAACTATAATCATAGATTTCTGCATTTCAGCAATAATTACGCAGTTTGTCACCTGAACTATGTACATTAATTTAGTTGTTATATAAAAGAGGCTAACAATTCTTTGCTGCGTAAAATGATTTTCTTGATTAATGCAACATGCAACTGTTTTAGCGAAAAACGTTTTCAAAGTTATTAATTTGTAACAACCTGAATATTGCTATCGTAAGAAGATTCTTCAGATTTATATTTTCTAAAGCGCTTACTCGTTATTCACAATTTATCTTGGAATTTATTAACATTTTGTTGGGGCTTACATAAAGATAAAAATAGGTATATGTATAAGGTACTAAATGATCCAAACTTAATCAAACGACTTTACTCATGTTAACTTCTTAGTTCACAGCGACAAAATCGAACATTGTTGTCACGCACAATTAACTTTGTACTTAACCAAAAAAAACTTTAAATCAAAGACCACCGTCTACTTTATTACTATTTAACCATTTTTTTAAAGATTAATAAAGACATTTTAAAGACATACCGTAATTATTTTAATTAAAAATCTGCGGTTTTCTTGTTGTCAACTCAAGAGGATAATTTGTAATTACACCAAGAAAATATACATAAAATAGCAATTAAATGGCTGTCCTAAAGAGTTCTTTATCAACTTCAAGTCTAGAACATACCATTCCGCGCGTTCAGCGACGCGTTACTTTATATTCAGTTCGGTTCGTAATTAGAAGTTTAATAAAGTTGTTACAGGATGTGATCAATACGAAATCAATTCCACGCACAACTTTAAAACTCTGTACCATACAGGAAAAATTCTAACCAATATCAACGCAACAATCTCTGTTCGTATCGGTCATAAACACAGTACATTATAAAATTCTTTTAACGAAATACAAAAACAAAAAGAAATCGTGTTTCTGGATTCGTTCCTTTTCCCCAAATGCAATAAAGATTCGAGATCGCCTACAATAACCGTTACGTTAGACGGAACACGTCTTCGAAATATTCTGTTAAATCGGACTCCTAAGTCACGAACTTTTAAGTAAGTTCAGAAATGGTTTTTGCGGTAATTAAAGACGTCAATTAGCGATATTATTTCTCGTTATCATACAAATTGCGTTTACACATTCTCAGATACACTTAATTGTACATTGTTTTGTTATAATTAAAATTTTATTACAGTAGGACTGTTACAAGTTTTTAAATGTGTGCAAAATGTTATACTTGCGGTGGACGGAAATTTAACTTCCTGAAGCATTGTTGTTGGGAATGTGATGAGCAATTTTCTTTTTACGTGATTTCTTTTATGGTTTAAACTCCTGAATGAGTAAGAAGTTAAGGAAAACTGCAATCGTATACATTTAAAGTACATCCATACATATAGTACAATACTTACTACTAAAGACTTGAATTTAACTTCTTTGGATGTTTTGCCTTTATAATAGATGTATAAAAATGAATCTAATCGATTTCAACACCTAAACATTCTAATTTAAAACGTTACTTGCAAGCAGACAGACTAGGCAGAAATGTGTCAAATTCGCATTTTTATATCATCTTTGCTGATTTGCACTAGGTGCTCACAGAATTGTGCATCTTGAAACTTTGAAGCATAAATTAGCAGTGTTACCTCTAAATGTATTGTGGTTCGCAATATTTGCACTGAACCATCCTCGCTTACTACTGGTAAATATACAACATCGAAAATGTACAAACTAAACTTGAACTGCCATTAATTGTATCTAATGAAAAAGTTTCGGCAGATAAAAATGATATTAAAATCAGAACCAGAACCCAACCCATCAATTTTGAGTTCTGAAATAGGGTTGGTATGTTGCTCCCTCAATTGTTCCATTTAATTTTCTCTATCTGATTCAAAATCATTTGATTCAACTGATGAAGGGCTAGGTGTACAGTTATCATCTAATGTTTTCAATAAATCTAATGTATCCAAGTCACAATCTATGTCACTTTTATCCAAACTAACACTCTTTCCAGCTAACTTTGAAGTTTTTTTCTAGACGTTCGTGGTTTTAACGTAGTCCCAAATCTCATTTTTCTCAATAGATCCACAAATTAATGTTGTACTTGCTGCTGTTTTTCTGTTTACTATGGTGGAGGCCGTTCTGGTAAATTACGAAGCACCTGATTTTTGTATACTGGACAAATTCCACATTTGCAAAAACCTGCTTTTATAGTCTTCTCAGAATTTTTTTGAAATTTCAGCAACAAGTTTTGAAAAAAGACGAGAAAAGACGTCGTTTTTAGACTAACTTCGTTTCTTCCAGGCTCTTTCTTCCAGTTGAGAAGCCATCATCCACGGGCTGCGACAAATGAGTTGAGTTACTTGCAACCTTTTTTGACTATAACTTTGGTTCTTCCTGCATCACCTTCTACGACAGATTCAGTATTCATGGTGCCAAAATAACACTTTCCATCGTTTCTTTCAGATTCGTAGTACGCTTCTTTTGGTAACCTTCTTGTTGACATTTTGGATTATTTTGAAATATTTTAACAAGCGATAATGAGTTGTCGTTGCACTAGCTTGGTTTATAACAAAGTCGCTAGGATGTATGTATGTATGGTGCTTGGGTGATAATCCACTGCGACCTAAATGATTTATTGTGTCCCCCACTCTTGCTGTGTTTGCAGCTGACCAATTAGTCCGTTTCCTTTTAGAAAGTGCGGGATATCGGAAGACCTCAGATTAGGTAGTTCTTCCCCTTCAATTTTCCCCTTCAGTTTTAGCTTGCCTCATACCGTGGTATTACACTGTTACTTATCCCGCAAAAAGCTTCAGGCCCCACAAAAGATGTTCTGGCTCCCTTCTTAGCAAGGTTATCTGTTATTTCATTCCCTTTCACTCCGGTGTGCCCCGGAACCCACAACAGGGTCACCGTATTTCTTTTGCCTAGCTCGTTGAGTTTGTCTAGGCACTCGCAAACCACTTTGGAGCTGATAACGTTAGATTAGCGCCCTAATGGATGCTTGACTATCAGACATTATGATAATCTCTTGCTTTTCATAGCTTCTATCGATGTTGAACTGGACGCATCTTTCAATGGCGTGTATTTCTGCCTAGAAGATACTTGGGTACATGCCCAAGCTTTCGGAATATTTGGTTCTAGGCCCATATATCCCTATTCCAGTTCCCTCTGCCGTTTTGGAGCCATCCGTGTACCATTTGATAGCGTTACTATTAAGTTTCGAAACGACGTCTTTGTCCCATTCACTTCTACTACTAAGCTTTGTGGTGCACCTTTTCACAAAACTGAACCTTATTGGAAAATCATCTCGGGGCATGTCCCAAGTTTTGCCGACATCAGGAGGCTGAGGCGTATGCCTAGCTAATCCTTCCCCGCTCATTCTACGTGCGGTGCTTGTCGCTGTGCTAGGTTTAATACCACTTCAATGGCTGCTGTGGAGCAGGTTTTCATTGCCCCAATTATGCATGCACATGCTAGTCTTTGCACTTTGGCAAGATTAGCCATCGAACTGACCAGGTTAGTTCTTTTGCTCCAAGCCACTGCTCTGTAAGTGATCATTGGTCTCACTATTGCAGTATACATCCAGAGCAGTATTTTTGGGTTACATCCCCAATTATTTCCTGCAAAGTTTTTATAGACCATTAAGGCCTTTTTTGCCTTGTTTGTTACTTCAAGCACATGCTTGTACTACGAAAGTTTATTGTCTAGCGTGAGCCCTAGATATTTCACCTGCTTCTTCCAATCTATCTATTGCCCATCGATCCTTATGGTTTTAAGACTTGATTTCCTTGTCGCTAGGATACTTAAGAGGTTTCGGAGAAATTATGAATTGATACATGAATGAATAGAGTTCAGAATCATGCGGTTCCTTGCAGGGATGGCTGAGAGCCGTTACCGGAACGATAAAAAAGCTCTGGTGACTGAGAGTGGACAAACGGCCGCAAAGTGTATTAGACGCGGTGCAGATTGCGCCCAATGTGGTCAACACCAAAGGAATTTGGAATCTGTACTTGTAGATATTATCTTCTGAATTTTCCTCAAACTCAACAGCAACAGGAAATTTTTGAGATTTCCATTTTTGATTTAAATTTTTTTTTCCCACCAAAATTTCAGGTACTTAGTTAATTTCAGTTATCGATTTAGGAGACCAGCTTGAATGGAATGTGACACATTAGACTACGATAATTAAAACAATTATAGAAAGTATTTTAAAAGAAAAATATTGATAAAAACTCTCCTGTCATTATGGGCTTCCGCCATGTTAAACTTTCCAAAATGTTCGACTTTACTTGCTGAACCTACACATACTTATACATTATTCTGTAAATATACAGTTAAACCGTGAATAATCTATAAAACTACCCCTAATTTGTAACTGTTACAGCGAGTATATAAACCATCGTAATTGCTTTAATATGCACAACAAATCACACTGTTCCTTTCTATTTACATCATCTTTCATCTGTTCAAGGAAATCTATTTATTTACCAATAACGTAACTTGAACGCACTAAATTCTCATAGTTAAATAGAAATTGGTTCGGGAATATCTGTGCTGCATTCATTGTAATGCCACTAATTATAATTGATGTACACGTTTCAAAGAAGCTTAGAAACCAAAGACGCAATTAAATGTTTCTTGAAACGATCAGAATAGGACTGCAATACATCTGTCTGAAAATGTCGTTTTAGATTTTAGGTTAAAAAATCCGAAATTAAAAGCTTCTTGTTACAAGATGTTTCCTCATTTGAAAATACTTCTAGTTACAGCTAGTTTATTACATAATTTATATTGATTTTAAAATACTGAATAAATATATAAAAAAACACGAATGAAAGTAGATAGTACTAGTCAGATACCTAACAAGATTTAATTCTGCCAATATGTTTTTATACCTTGTACAAAAAGATATTCATACTACAGAAACGGAAATATTCTCTCTCCAGACGCCTAGCTTCCCAACGTGATGTCACGTAACATCAACTGTGTTTAGATGGAATTTTTCCATAACAGACGGTAGAAAGAATTAGATTCTGCGTGCAAATTATGGTGTCTCCATATTACGTGACAAGACGCCGATAGAATCTAATTCGGAATTGAGTGAGATTGTGTTTGACAAGCTATGGTTTTTGTAATCTAATAAATACTAGAAAAAAATTTAGTAACGATTACTCTTAAGAGTTGTCAATACATTAATGCCTTAGAATTTTATCGAATTTATAAGACGTTTTAGTCTATTTTTTTTTCTATTTTGATTAAGTTGCTATTCCTGTGACAGAAACAAAAACTACTGCCTAAAATTATAAACCAGAATATACGAATATATGCAGCACAGATGATGATAGCACTCCTATTATTAAGCGTAATGGATTTAAACACGAAAGAAACATCGAGTGACATCGATGTTTTTATTGCTAGAGAAATTACAGTCTACTTCCACGCGAAGCCTGGAAAAACGCACTTGAATGCATAATAGGGCAAAAATATCGGTTGCGATAATACCGTAAAATTTCTAATAAGGCAGAAAACAAGGATCATTTGAGCTTCCTGTGAGAAAATTGTTACCTGCTGTGGCTGACTTAGTAATTAATTTCGTATGTACTGCATGAAAAAAACATTTATTGGCTCGTCTATTTTCGGTGATTAATTTAATATTGAGAAGCTTACATACATTGGAACAAAGCTTAATTATAAGCATTTCAATGATTCCATAGTACTGTAATATTTCGTTAAGAAGAAATACAAAGATTCTCGTGTCTTGGCCTTATCTAGTGGGTGGTCTACTTCATCCATCTGGAATGTTCTTCTAGTGATCTTTCAAGTATGAGTTTTGTGGAGCACTTGCAATCTTCTTCTTGGATCTAGCACGCTGTTCGATGTCCAAAACCAGAAAACACAAAATAGAATTCGTATTTGGGGGTTATGTATCGAAGCACTCTAATCTGTGTGTTTTCCCGGTAATCTAATGTTTGATGGACCTCATTGTTTTTGCACAATTACGCTACTCATCGTTGTGTTGCTGCTATCAAGAGTCTTCTCGAAGATTCCTCAGTTGAATTTTTTTTAGAACTCGTTCATATTTTGGACATGTTAGGTCTCGGAGGATGACTAGCATGGTTCATTTGGGAAGACGGAATGTGGATGCAATTTTATTTATATTTGAGCTAGAAGAAGGATTTTACTTGGAGCTACCATGGTCTAAGCTGGACTGGTATATAGGTTAGGATCTGGTTGTAGCTTTTGGAATCTTCAGCCCATTAGATCTAACCTGATATGTTGATCTTATTGAACGCATTTTTTTAGGCCAGGGATACCATTACGGTCATTTGGTGTCTGTTGAAGATGGTGGGAAACGTTCTTTTTTTTTTTGAGAGGGGCTTGTACACGTATTATTTGTGGATTTATTCAGATGTATTTGTCTACCCATGGAGATTACATAGAATTTTAATAGATACAATAATTATTTGTTATTCTAGGAATGCGCCTACAGTATTTAACTGTGCATAAATTATTACATTTTCTTCATAGAAGGAAAATATGATAGATACAGTCGTAGCAGTGAATGATTTATTGGTACCGTACCCTATATAAAAGTACCATTCCATCGCCATGTCATTAAAGCCTACAGGTTCTCGAGGACATTTAATCGAGGTAGAATTGTTCGTATGATTGACTGCTATTAAATCCAATCCTACAGGTCTGGAGGTGTGTATACAAAATAAATACAACGGAAAGAAGAACACAAGCTCTTGTGTTAGAAAATATCATCAAAGTGACTCTGCATTGTCTCTTGTCAGTTTCCTTGTGCTTGGTCCAGCCGCATCCACATTCAGCCTTGACTACTTCTTGTTCGGTCTACTAATTTCAGGTTGGATATTTTATTATTTTGTTTTGTTGAAATCTTCCATACAAATAAGATTTTCACTAGTGCATTATACATCGTCACAAAACTATTTCCAAAAATTTTCTAATTAACAAAAATTCTGCCTAAAAGGCAAATGTTAGTGCTAATTGTTGATTGTTGTGTCTGATTGCTCTGAGAAATTGTCTCGAAAAGGAGTCCGGACAATATTAAACTTATGTAGCTGTCATATTAAGCGCTATCGAGTTATTGAGAAAAATTGTAATTAAAAAATTTTATTCTTTTCATATCTTAAAGCTTAACCAATTCAGGATAAATTTGAGATCTTTAATGAGTATAGAATTGTGCAAAATTTCCAAGTTTCGACCACGTTATAGGAGTGTAAGTATGTACAAACAAAAAGGTAAAACGAAATAAAACAGAAAAGTAAATAGATAAAAGAAAAGAAGTTATAAACTCCACGTTTCGTCACTAATGTAAGTGGCTTCTTCAGGAGTGAAAAGCGGGTAAGAGAAATCAGAAGATCACAATAACTCGACGTGTCAACCACGCTAAGGACGAATAGCTTCTGAGTCAAGCCGTTCGCCTTTGCACAAAATGACGATTTGTTGCTGCATGATTTGGTATTGTTGGAACTTTCTTGGCAGGTTTTCTGCAATGTATATCGCTTTGTCAGGTGATACATTAATTATATGCTTCGAAGGCTTCCACTAAGTTGTTTCCTAACTTGAGATTGCTTGTCAGGAGGGGGTTCGCCCTCACTTCAATGTATTGACTTTGCTGAATATGTTTCATTGCCTTGCAATATTGGAAGGCAAGGTGATGGTATTCTTGAAACAATATAACAATATTCCCCAAATATCTACACTATCACTATAACACAATAATTTTAGGAGCTAGTTACAAGGAAGACCAACTAATTGTAAGTAAAAGAATGGAAACTACTGCGTGTGTAGTAATAGCATATAATATGCATCTTTCTCGAAGGATTATATTATCAATTTTCACAATAACCACATATGGGCAGAAGAAAATCCACATAAAATTGCAGAAGGCCATCATCAGCAACAATTTTCCGTGAATTTTTGGGCTGGCATCCTCGGTGATCATTTGATAGGCCCACATTTTTTACCGAATAGATTAAACGGTGCAGATTATCGACAATTTCTAGAAGACGTACTGCCGAAACTGCTGGAAGCTGTACCGATTCAATTAGGACAAAACATGTACTTTATGCATGATGGAGCTCCGCCCCACTTTAGTTTGGTTTCTCGCCAATACTTGGACGACGAATACCCAGACCGTTGGATCGGTCGAGGAGGTCCGCACCCTTGGCCACCGCAATTTCCGTACTTAATTGTTTAGTTGTTTACTTTTGGGGCCATCTGTAAACCTTAGTCTACACTACTCCAGTTGAAAATGTTGACCAATTAAGAGAGCGCATGGTTGTATCTTGCGATATAATTCGGGACACTCCAGGAATTTTTCTGCGTGTTAGACAGTCAATGTGTCGAAAAATTACTGCGTGCATTGAAGCTAACGGCGAACATTTCCAGCATTTACTTTAACTGTGTATGATTTGTAATTGTTTTTTTTAACCCTTAGCTGCCACACTTCTGGCGCCAATCGTAGCCTGCCACACTGGGACGTTTTTGACCCCAGCCACATAATCGTCTATTCTGAGTGAACTAAGCCGTTTTTTATCGTAAAAATGTTCACAGTTGTTCATTAACTACCCCTTTTCAAGACAATATAAGTGCCATGCCAAAATTTTCAATTTAATTTATTAAAAACAATATAATGTGCAAAAAACTTCGAAAAATTGCCAGTTTTACTTAAAAATTCATAACTTTTTCAATTTTGCGAATTGGACGCTAAAATTTCAGCAGCATTTTGTCGAAAGATATTTCTTTATATAAAAAATAGTGTGATAGTGTCCGCTGAAAAAAAGGTATTTATTTTGAAGAATGAATATCAAAATTTTAGTCATTTTTTAAAAGTGCATTTTTTCATTTCAAACGTCATTTAATACTGAAAATCCACAAATATAAATCAAGGAATGAAGAAAAATAGTCAAGTTAATCGAAAAACATACTTTATTATAACTCAGCCGATGAAAATATTATTTATTGCATGCCAGAACACGTTTTACAGAACATCAAACGGTGATCATCACAATTTGGTCGCTGGCTTGCGCAATCTTCATTTGTTTTTTATCAGTTTTTCGCGAGCAGTCCGCACATCTCATTCTTTTCGGCAATTTCACCCGTTTATATTCTCCTTCTTTCTGAATGTCGAAGCCCAGAATCCGCGAAACAAAAATTAGAAAAAAAAATCAATTACAACTTTAGCTGTCACTCTGGGGTCGCTGACGACCCCGCTGCAATTCACTTGAGTGTCACAGACAGACTGACGCACTTGACTCACCAGCAACTACATATATTAAGCGAAAGACTAACTCGCGAACTATAACTAGATGGCACTACGGACCCGGTTTCCGAACATTAGGGGGGTGGGGATTTGAAATGTATAAGGCCCGGTCACGAACGACCCCAGTGTGGCAGCTAAGGCTTAATTATGCAATTATGAAGTTAACGTTTGCTTTTCTTACTTGTTCTAACGTTTAGTAAAATAAAATTTTTTATTTCAAAAAATTGACCATGTGTTTGTCAAGTTGATCTTTTACTTTTTTCAGTGGCGTAGAAGTTGGGGAGAAAAACAACCACTACCCCTTCAAACTCTTCACTAATTATGACCAAAAAAAATCTCGCACTCAACTTAGCTTATTATGAATAGAAAATGCTTACAAAAGCTGTTTTCTTTACGATAAACGCTTCCGGAGATATTTGCAAAAAACGATTTTTTTATTAAATTTCTGTATCTCGAAAATGGTGCATTTTAGAGGGTAAGTTGATAGAAACTTTTATTCAAATTTTTGGACAAGCTATCACATCCTGAAGACATGCGCATATATTATGAAACACCTTGTATATTACGTACACTATTTAGGTGGTAGCGGTCTTCCTGCCATATTTAGTACAAAAACCTAACTGAGTAATTTAAATTCAAACGTTTCCTAATTAAGCGACATCTCAACCAGAAACGCATATTATAATAATTGAATAGTAAACACACACACACATATCAGAAAATAATCAAAGAACTACAAGAAGTGTCGACATTACCATGGAATCCTCTTCCCTGTAGTCGTATGCATACGAAACGTATATTCAAGAACAGCTACGCGGTACAGCATCGATGCATCACATTGATTTGTCGTTTAGAGGAAGATATGTTTATTGGAATTATGCGGTTAATGTTTCCTTAATACCTCTCCTCCTCGGTGCACCGTAGGTTGTCGTGAGATTCGAACCCACATTGACAGTCCCTGAATAAATAACTCTTTAAAAACAAAGTAGGCACGATTGTACAATAATGGCTATTGTTGTAAGGAGAGATGACCATATTTAATGTTGTGAATGAAAAATCCGTTCTTGTGCAATAATTCCGTACGAACGGGTTATACATCATCGTGCGCAGCTGAATACATACATCATATGACTAATTCTACTAATTAATTATTGAAGGCAGACGAATACCTACAGCATCCGTTTGAGAATCTTAGAAAGGCAGTTATTTTTTAATTGGGGGAAATTTTTGAATAGAATTGTCACAGGTTATATGTAATACACGAAACTATTTCGCCCTAATAACTGATTAAAGTTAAATTCCTGGTTCGATTACTGCTGCTATTAATTTAATACTATGTGTAGCTCTAAAGAAATTCTTTAAATTCTAAAAATGGATGAATGGAGTGTCCGCATTATTATACTAATCATACATATGTATGTAGAAATATGTATGTATATAAGTACATTACACAGCATTCATACACCTATTGCGTCGAAATAAATTTTAAAATCTAATATTTACATATATCTCGCAATACTCCGTCTTTCATATCTGTTCTTTTAAATTCGTATTTAATTTTCTTACTTGAGTCTTCTTGCCAATAGTACATATACCGGTCGTTTTCAGTCATAGGATATTTAAAGCGGCGCGGAGGTGAAGGGAGCTACGTCCCCACCAATATTGTAGAGTACACCGTTCATAGACTTATACGCGTCCCCACTTCTTAGCGAATTTTCATACCCCTTACCTCTTCACGGCTTTATTTATCCTATTTCGCAATACGACCGGTATATGTACATTACCAACGACCAACGACAACACACAACCACAGAAATCTGATCTAACACGTTTTGTAATTAAATTGTTGAAGTGAAAAGTTTATCCCAAAATATGTAGTTGTCCACTTCAGTTATTTCCATGTTTTTTAATTCGGAGTGATTTAAAATATCACCGCCAAAAGGTAGAATGTGTGGAAAATATGATACGTATTAGATCGCTATTTTTTATGACACCTGACGTTAATAGACGTATTGGTTTTAAATTAAACGTCATTGTTTTTCTAAGTAATGTCAAATATTTCTTAACACTTTTAAAGAAACATCTATACAGGGTGGTCCTTAAGTTCGTCGAGAAATTTTTAGGTGCTATTCCTTGGGTAATCTCGAGAAAAGAAGTTCCTATAAACGTATATCCTAAAGTGCTCCGTTGTAGAGATACAGGCTGATTTATTTCGCACAAAAAAAATTATTTCAAAAATTTAAGAAACGGTTACAATAAATCCTAAGGGAACTGTTGAAAATGACCGCCAACAGCTAATATGCAGGCTTCTATGCTCCTGTTCAATTGTATACTCACATGCTGAAGAAGTCCAGGAGTGTTTCGAATTGTTTCGCATCCAACAATTATGCGATTACAAAGATCATCAAGATCTTCAATTGGCGTAGTATAAACAAGGGATTTTAAATGTCCCCGCAGAAAAAAGTCTAGGGGGTTTAAATCAGGTGACCTTGGAGGCCACGGCTGATTCGGAACTTCCACTCCTCGGCCTATCCTTCTATTCGGATATGTCCTATTTAAAAATTGCCGAGCTTGTAAACTAAAGTGTGTTGGAGCGCCCTCATGGATAAACCAAACGTTATTTTGGATCAAAAGTGGAAGTTCTTTTAAAAGGTTTGCAAGAAATAGCCGATATGATGCACCATAAGTCGAACAGGAAGGGAAAAGAGACCAATTAAATAATTATTAATTATCCCCGCCCATACATTTAAGGAAAATTTGTTGCTCTTGAAAGTGCATCTCCCTTATGGCATGCGAACTTTCATCTGACCATAAATGGGTGATGTGGAAACTCATAATTCCATTTCTAGAGAAGTTCGCCTCATCAGTAAATAGAATGTAGGATAGAAATTGCGCATTTTGGGCAATTTTCTGCCGGAACCAATCACAAACGACTAAGCGTTGCGGAAAATCACGCGGAAGAAGAGCCTGCACTCTCTGAATATAGAAAGGATGTAACTGTTAATTGTGTAATATTTTTAAGATGATTTTATGGCTTGCGTTCACCGTAACACACTTCAATATTTGTTGTACTGGTTTCTGGATGTTCATCGATTAGCTACAGAACAGCTTCCTCTAATTCGGGTATTCTCTCAAATGTACCAGTTTCTGCTAGACGACGGTGAATATTACTGAGGGTTTCCGCGCAAAGTACAAGGCGTCGAAGATATTTTGGTTGGTAAATACGCCTTGCTTCATAACTATTTCTATTTGCTAGACCGCCGTACACAAAATGCATATCTGCCATTTCAGCATTTGTATAATCACCATAATTACAAAAAAAGATTTGTAGGTACCAACTTTCAAATTAATTAATGTTTGACAATACTTACAGTTACGTAAGTACACATAAATGCCGTTAACACGACAAACAACACAACAGTTCCCTAAACCGTTTCCTAAATTTTGAACTTAGCCGCAAAAAAATTCCTGATGTATATAATTGGGACTTTTCAGTTCATTCCCCCAAATTGAATTCGGTAAATAGAGTATAGTACCATAGAGTATAGTACCACCACCTCTCAAACTAGTACCTACTACTTTTATCAGTATATGAAGAAGATTATCACAGGTTTTTCTTTGTCAATGTGACTTAGATTAAGTCATCTTGTTATCAAGAACTCGATATGTTTCTTTCTGAAGAGAGAAAAAACTGTACCTAAGACACCAGCATAACTACTAACTACTAACAGTAACATTTCGTTGATGCAGAGGCTTCTCAGCACAAATTTTTTAAGGCTTTTACATAATAGTGTATTTGTTGCGACTGCATTTAACACTTGTAGTTGCCTAAACTAAAGTGCGACCAATTTGACCACTGGGACAGCACTGTCGTGCCACGTACACTCAAGAGAAAAGTTTAGAGTTGTAAACAATGAGAATATAAGGTTGTATAACTGTTTATTAAATATACGATTATGTACCAGAGAACATTTTGATTGAAATTGTTATATTTTCTTAAATTTTATAAGAAACTAAACTTACCGAATAATAGATTTATGTGCATATATTCTTCATATCACCAAACCTAAGTACTATGTAGACATTATGTATGGAGCAAGGATTTAGAAACGGTAATTACTGTATAATACTCGTCCTTTATTATCATCTTTAGATTACATTTGTTAACTATGCCAATACAAAGAATAATTTATACTATTTCAGCTATCGAACAATTCATAAATGATAGATATACATATGTATGTATACAGTGTGTCAAATGAATAGTGCCGGAAAAAATAAACAGTATAAAACTAATATCACAAGAAAGGTAAATCCAAAAAAATTACGATCATATATTAAAATAATTTTTCCTTTAATAATTACTAATTTTTTTTTAATAAATTTTGTTGAATCCTGGCCTGATACGTGTGTACAAGAAAAAAAGGGATGCTGCAAAAATTTGTAATAGACATAAACAGATATTTTTATCAAGTTGAATAATATGTAAATAAATGTTTATTGTACTCTATGAATGCATTTGTTTACGAAGCAGCTTTGCTGCTCTATGAATTGCACATGTGATCTTTTCCCAAATATTATATATTCTATTTATGACAAGGTAACACCTTTCCTACAGATTTTAATCATTTCGACTTGTTTTCTTTTTCGTAGGAATCAGGTGTTTTTGTTTTTTCATTACAGAACCTCTAAATATTAAAGTACAACGACATATTATTACCTAATAATCTGGTAATTAATAATTTACTATTTGAGATCGCGTTCGTAGTTAATAGCTTTTTTTCTTTTCAAATAATTTGTGGTAGTCTTGAAGAGGACTGTACTATTTAAATATGTGCAATAGTTTCAATCAAAATCACTGTATGGCATGTCACTGTCCGATAATAGTGCCTTCTTCGGTGTCATACAGCTGATCGTTCAGCATACCCTCTTCTCTCATTTTGTTAATGTGGTTACGTTAAACTTCAAGATATAATAATAATATATGTTTATTGGTCTATCAAATGATTACAATGTCCCAACATTTTACAATAATTTTTACAATATATGTAATTCTAAAGATTATAAATTATGACACATATTATATTTTATTGAATAACCAAAAAGAATTGTATCGCCGGATTAGAAGTACCAGTACTCAAATCCAGTTGTCTTCCTACAACCTTTGAAAGTGTGATGATTCGCCCTCTCCCGAATCAGGTTTTCCAGATTTATGGACACAATTTTATTTGAAGCGATGTTCCTCTTAACCATACTCCAAATGACCTCCATAAGATTTGAGTTGCAATTTTGTCACCCTTTTTCGCTGTAGAACAGGGAAGTAGTAAGTGTTTTGTGAGGGAAGCCCATTTATTGACATTGAATGGTATGGCAGGTTATCCATAACTATTATTGAATAATCGGGTAAGTTTGGTGTCAGTTTTGAAAGTTCATGTCATCATGGCAATCTCCGCTTTTAGTTTTAATATATGTACATAAATAACTCGAAACAATCTTCAATTAATCATGTCTCCACAATGAGCGAGTATACATCTTTGCGAAGCATCAATATTTTTAAAAACACCATTTTATTTGTATTGATAGTTAGGTCTCTTAATGAAGTTGCTTCTCATTCACATAATATATAGCTTATAGCTTGATCAACCAAAAATGCATATGACTTTACCGCCTTTCCGCTTGTACAAAATGCATGGATATTCTGCAGTATCGCTGCAGCAATGCAGCAAAAAAATACCAAACCTGAAATAGATAATAGGAAAATCGACATATCTTTTACTAATCTCCATGTTGGACAAAAAGATGCTCTATTTCTGAAAAAATCTGGTAATGAATAGAAAACGAAACATGATAAAAATGAAAACGGAAAATCAACAAAAAAAAATTCAACGCTGTCAATATGTCGACAGAATACGTATTAATTGTACCTGACTCTACTATTTTATCACTAAGCAACATTCAAACTATTTGGCTGTTCTGCTCACAAAGATTTCACTACGACTTCCAATTGGATATAGATGTTCAGTCAAACCAATTGTTTCAACAATTAATAAAGACAGTCATCTTCCCTCAGTCGGTTGCTTTTGGCATACCACTTATATTTGAAGATACAGTGAATTTTCAAGCACTTTTGTTTATCTTGATTGTCCACTGCAGCTGTTGCAGTTTAAATTGTGAATCATTACTATCCGTAAATAATAATTGTGATGCGTTGATGACGTTCGTACAATACGAGTACGAGAGGTAGCATTTTTTTTATTACTTTTTGCAATAGTTGCACAGTAGGTTTTTATTTCGATATCCACCACTTTATCAGATAGTCCTTGATATGTCATTCTTACGTCGACCCTCATCTCATTGCTTGTTTGTCTCCTTGTTTGTTTTTTTGTTCAATATCTGTCATTACAACTCCGTTTAAACACTAACAGGAAACTGTTCTATTTTGCCGACTACCAAGTTAAAAAAAAAGTTTATATGTACATATCATGGTCTTGTATTAATTTTTATTTAACATGCTTTTTATTGTAGCTTTGGTCTTATGTGGTTATCTCGTATTGCGTGGGAATTTTCATATATTTTTTTCAATTGTATCTTTGTGTATTTGCATATAACAAGTATTTCTGTACATTCATTTATAAAACCAGCCTTTCCTTTATTTATGATTCTGATATAATAGCTACTAATATAAATCATTTATGGCTCATTGTGCACGCTTATGGTGCGTGGTCCAACGGGGTTTTATGTCTTGTAATATTTTTATTAGCACGATTAATTAACCTGTTTAACCATATTACCAACTGATACATCATTTTACACACTCTAACTCACCAGATTTGCAGCGGAATGTATAATTTGCAGCCAATTTATTTGTTGAATTATGCAGAAGATAGCGTAATTTATTTTTTAATGAGTTTTAGTTCTGTTTATTAGAAACTATTTTATGCAAAGCGAAAGAATACGTTTTGCATATGTTTATAAAGCATCCTTTTACTCCGACATTTAATATTGTACGATTATGTTCTTGTGTATTTATTTCTAAATCAGGTTGGTTATATATTTTTCTTTTTTATTTTCAGAGGTCGTTCACACTAATTCTTCAAGCTTTGGATTACAGCAACCACTCTCTCATCACAGGTAATATACATTACTGCTATAAAGTTTTGCTTTGTTTAGAATAGACATTTCTTGTTTGAAAGTAGATATCTTAGAGTCTTATTAAAATATAATAAGTTCTTTTATATACGGTTGAAATACTTCAGCTTATTCAGCTCGAATTCCTAGAATAACTATGTATATTAAATAAACGCTAATGCATAGCTTTATTGTAGCTTTTCCCATTTTACATATTATTGTGCAATATTCAGAAAGCTATTAATGGAAGAATGTTGAATGCAACATACATGATACATTGATCTATAATCAGGCACTTCTGCAATGGATGAGGAATGTTCTGTTCCAACTTCACTTCCTTCCGGGATCTCTTCCGAGTAGTCCCCTTATATCCGTTCAGAATATTTGCTTAAGCATCCTTTATCTGAACTCACAACAAAAAGTCCTACAGTTAGAATAAAAAAAAATGGTTTACCTAAAGTCAGAGCAAGCAAAGTAGTAACAGATTTTTCAAACATGCTAATTGGAGTTGTTAGACAACGTCGTAAAACAATTATGTCTTTGCAAGTCATTCAGGTTTTGGGCGTCTGTTTCTAAAAAGTGTTTTAAGACAACTGCAGAGATGTGCTGTCGCAAGCAGATATACTAATGGCAAACACGACTTACTACGCACAACCAAGGATACTGAATGTAGGAAGGAGAAGGGACAGGCGTAGGTAAACATTGGGCGAATATTTTAGGACTGGTTATGTGACAGCTTAAGATAAAATATATCCTTCCATCCTATAACTTTAAAGTCAGGAATTAAAGTAGATGTTTTTCCCATGCAAGATTATTAAGATAAAAGATTATTACTATAGAAATTCAATGTTCTTGATTAATTGATCTCGGTTCCAATTTCTTCCAAGAAAAGGAAAACAAGAGCAACTACAACAAGGATTCCAATCCTGGCAGATAAGCGCCATTATATTGCTTTGCAAATGAAGCTAAGATCAGCCGAACACATGCCTCTGCACTTTAACGTGTGCTTTATTATTCATAAAGAAGCACGTTTGTAATTGTAGTAAAGATCCTTTGTCATTAGAAGTTTTGCTTTACTGAAAGAATGTTATTACATTTAATACAACTGCTATAAATCTACTAAGATCAGACTGGATGTATCATACCATTTATTTTTTATGTCAAATGGGAATGAATTAAGAGATCATGCGGTTGATGGTACAACTGCACTGGCATCAGTTTAGCGTGGAGTAAAGTGAATACTACTAGTCCCAAGAAGCCTAGGCAAAAACTTTGACCAAAAAGGTAGGAGGAAGAAGAAGATTCGATCATTCCAATTAAGAATGATGTTAAATTATTGAAAATAATCTCAAGTATTAGATGCTGAATCTGACCAAGAAGAAAGGTCAACTTCATAGTGCTACCTTTCTAGAATAAAACTATTTTAAGAATTGGTGAATGCAACAAATGTCACTACTACGCTGCTAAAATTATACTTTGTAATAAATGAATTTTGAAAAAAACTGGAAACTCAAAACGTGTAAGTGAAAATATTCTTTATTTTCCGCCCTAACTAACTCGTCTATGTACTGGTACTACTAGTGTTTGAATTGAATTGTTATTTATAAGGACGACTATGGTGATCAAAGAATAACCATTATAGAAGCATATAGAAGTATGAACACTGCTTCTAATGTGCTAAAAATGATGTTTATCGTCAATGCCTTAAGAAGGCAGTGTTATGTTCATCAAGTATGAAGGTCTTTAAGACCATATAATTACTTTAAACTTAACTGTACTCAATTTACCTGTCTTAATTAATCTGCGTATAATTACAGCTGCTACAGAATCTATAAAAAGGACCTGAATTAATTACCGAAGAATTTTCCACTGTCGCATAATTGTTTAAAGCAACGGCGATAATTAAAAAATAATTGTAGTAGAATTATAATTTCAAACTATATCTTTTAGGAAAACTTTAAAAAATAATTAAATATCTTCTGGTTTTGGTATAAGGAATGTACGCATCATGTATAATATAACAGTTTCCGCCTTGTCTAGGTAATTACTGTTAGCACGTTGATGCATAGCTATGTTGTACCCACATGTTGTTACGTAACATGATAATTACTCTGTGTATGTACGTACATACATACATACATACAATGAGCAGCTCTTTACCGTTTAGTTTTGCCGTGGTTTTTGAAATTTGCCCGCGCAAATGCAAATGTCCAATGCGCGCGTTTCTTTTTCGACGATTTTATTGAATTGCAAATTTATTCCGGACAGCACGTCCGCGGACAATGGGAAAATAGTTTTCTGCAATTTCATCATTTTGCGCAATATCGTCTACCTACCTCGTGTGAATTATATTCCCATATAGTAGCATGACACTGGAGGCACATTACTTATAAGTCTACCGGTGAATCATACAGTTAGATTCAATTTTACAGACAATGAATAGTTTTGATGGGTATTGAACATGATCGATAGCCGGAAATCTATTATAATAAGGGATTTGAATATCTCGACTTGTTAAAGGTTAGTTGTATATCGCAAATACAGAAGTATACTACGTTCATTTGCCTGATATACAAGCAGTAATATATACCGTGTGATGATAAAGTTTGAAACCAAGCTCTTATTTGATTACTTAATAAAAATTAGAAAGAAAAAAATCTCGGACAGGTCAATTTTATTTTCTTGAATGACAGCTTTTGGCGTACAAATTTTAGTTGTAACATCATTTTTTTTTTTCGTGATGACATCATCACAATTTTTTTTAAATGACAACCCTCATTTTTTTTAGTTTTTGAAAGATTTACCCACTTGAATGATGATCTAAAATAACTACCTTGCATAACAGTTTACTTGAGAAAAAGTCACATTTTTCCAATAAAATCAAATTTTATTTTTAACAACACGACCGTCTAGAAAGCAAACAAAAGCATAAAACATTCGTAAAGTTTTTTCGTTAAGAAATTTTTATCAGGTTTTTTTTTATTCTTTTTAATACAAAACAAAAAGAAAACAAAGCAACATCGAAGCTTAATGTTTATTGACATTTGTAGCGCGATACTGACGTTCTTACAAATAAAATGTCAAAATGATCAGGTTTTTCGAAATTTTGTAAAAATGATACATTTAATTGAACGTGAAAGAATAGACATTTTAATGATGGTTGGATACGGTGACAGGTAAAGAACTCATACAGAAGTATGTGAGTTATTCAATCAAGAGCATCCTGATAAGATCTACAGTTAGTATAATAGTTGCAAAATTTATGGAATATGGATTTGTAAAAGATTTGCCTCGGCAAGGTCGACCTAAAGTAAACGAAGAAACAATGTTTAATGTCTTGCTTGAAGCTGAGGAAAATCTTCATACGTCTACCAGACAACTCTGGACCTGAACAATGACTTACACCATACTACTATTGTGAAATTGTTTAAAAAAGAAAAGTATCACCCGTACAAATTACAGCTAATACACGAATCTAATGAGGATGATCCAGACTGCCGTTTAGAGTTTTGCGAGGAATTGATATTGCGATCTGATGAGAATCCCAATTTGTTGAATATCATTACTTTTTCTGATGAAGCTACTTTTCATCTCAACGGAACTATATATCGCCACAACTGCAGGTGCTGGTGACGGCAAAATCCTCACTGGACTTAGGAAGTCATCAACCAACGCCGATACAAAAATGAATACATAAATGTTTGGGTAGGAATCATAGGACGACAGTTTTTGGGACCTTTCTTTATTGATGGAAACTTAACTGGTGGCCGATATTTAAACCTTCTTCAATTGCAAATAATGAAAATGCAGATGTGGCCCATCCGAGTATTTGCTTTCAGCAAGATGGTGCGCCTGCCCATTTTGCCGATGATATAGGTAGATATCTGGACGTCACTTTTCCGGGAAGATGGATAGGAAGAAGAGGCACAGTTGAATGGCCACCTCGTTCTGAGATCTCGCATTATCTTGATGAAACATCACATGCATACACCTTTTTTGCTGATCAATTCTGGCTTTTCCTGCTTAAGTGAATTATTTCGTTTGTTCAGCTGCTGACGGTAGACTTCTGAATTTTATGTTGTGTTATCCGTAAAAGCTCAAAAAAATCCTACCAAACAGATAGCAACTTTTTTACTCCATGGTTTCCTGCGTTTGACATTGTTAGAGACAAACGGTTTCTTGTCGCGCTTCAAAAATGACTCATTTTCTTGACGATTGAGAAGCATGACGTCAATGCAGCGACACAAATTTCTTTCCGTGAGAACCTGAAGAACCCATATCTGGATCTGAATGTTCGACCTCAAACCTAGGTTTTTCAAGTGGTCATGATCAGTTGAATTCGATAAATTTGACCTCTCAGCGATCTCACGTGTTGGTCGACATTTAATGCCTTCATTGTGTCTTTATCAGCTTTAAGTGGCTTTCCAAAATTTAATGCATCTTCAATATCAAAATTACCTGATCGAAATTTTGCAAACCAGTTTTGGTACTGGCGTACTGCCAATACATCTACTCCATAAATATTGGCAATTTTTTTTATTTAGGTTAAAAAAATAAATTAATTGCTAATTCAATTGTATTTTGATTAACCTGAAAGCAGAAAAAATATCTGCATATAAAAATTTTTTGGCATCGTATGTAGAGGCAAAATTTTAATCATCATTATACATACATATTTGATGCAACACCATTTGAGCATCAAGTAGATTTACAGCATGGCAAAGATCTTTCTTTACGATTAATGTAATCAATTTTATTTGATAGTGGCAGCAAAATAAACATCTACGGCCTGTAGAAGATGTGGCACCGCATTTATTTACTATTGTTAATTATGTCGCCAACTTTCTTCGCGTGGTTCACAATTGCATCACTTGAGAAATATCTATTTGAACTCTAGCATATTTTCCAAACATGTATTCTGCGGTGTCTCGTTATATAAAAGTGTATCGTCTAAAATAATTTGTATTTACGATTGGCGCAACGAATAACGGAAAGAAGCATTTCATGGAAGTTAAATAACATGACGATTAAAGTCTGTCTATGCATATTTCAAGGCTAGTTTCAAGGATATATTTTACGATACACGCTGTGAACTTGTTCGTTCAGTTACTGTTATTTAATTGTTATGCACCAGATCTTTTTAGTACGAGCAGGATGTTCTTTAAACATGGCCATTGTAATACCTATTAGAATTGTATGCGTTTACTTTTTAAAACGAATTGTTTACAAATTGATGTAATTCTTATTGGATGCAGTAGCTGCTTGTACGTTTTATGAGACGTGTAATTGTTTAATTCATGATGGACTTGTCGAAAGCGGCTGATGTGATGGATGCCGGAAGATTGAGAAATTATCTCTAGCACGGCGCAGTAAAATGTTCGTGCGTTTTTTTAGTGCACTTAAAATTAAATACTTTTATCTTCTACGTCAATTAACTCTCCCAGTTCTGCTGTATTTGTAGCTTTAAAATAAGGTAACAAAATCCTTAGAACTCAAAATTGGAAAAAAACCTCTTGCACGCGATTCCTTTCGAAGCTTTTTCTCTGGATTGTCGACCTCTGCTATATATTGCTAAAAATTCGTTATAAAAATGTTGAACTCTTTCATGGGTAGTGACACCAAGTCTTCCTGTGGGTGGTTGACATTTAGTTTTCAGGAAAAATGGATAACAAGGCTGCTAAAAAATTTTTCAAATTTCAACATTTTTACTCCAAGGCACAATGTGTCAATGGACCGCAGAAAACGCTCCTGAAATGGCGAAGCCTTCTGTTTTGGCAACATATTTTTAAGCAAATGGTCACAAAGTCTACGCTTAGAAATTTGTTTTTCTTTACATTTTACATCCCTTTGTTTGTTGCTATTCAAGATCACCGTGATTTCTTCTTCTTCTTTTCTAACTTTCATATTTGAAATACTGTGTCGCAAGGCTCTTTTCTTTTTTTGATATTCTTTCTTGCCGGAACCTTTAAAAGGGGTTCTACGTCTTTAACCAATAAATACATTTTTTCTAGCCAAGAGTTTCAATGATCTTAGAAATAGTAGTAAATGTAGCATGGACATTTCTGGAGAATAGGTACTGAAACGCACAGATCCTGTCCTGAGTTGTTGGAAACGAACAAGTGTTTGTGAGGGAAAGATAAATTTCTGTAGCTCTAAACCCTTTTTAAAGTCACTACCCTGTGGATAACCTTGTTCCACCACCTCTGCTACACGATAAATATTAAACATGTGCTCCAGGTGGTTGAGCATACATCCATCAATATACTGGTTATAAAGCTTTTTAAGCACCCTGTACTTTGTGTGGGCGATGTGGCGAAAAATTTATCACAACTTCTCCAAAATAAGGGCTTAATTTACTGCTAAATGCTCAGAAGCGTCTTATGACTCCATGAGTGCTTTATGTGCTTGCAACTAATGTCAAACTCACGCTTTTCTTTGTTATATCGCAGTTCATTTTGGCCACGGTTTAGTATATTACAATAAACTCTTCAAAGATATCTATTTGAATGTCAAAATTAGACTTGCAATCACATGTCTCAAATTAAGAGTTCCGAAATGTTGATACAGATCATACCACAGTATCATGCTTGACATTGTCAATGAGGAGCTTTTTACTCAAATTCAAAATTGCAACGCAGCAGAATTTTACTGCAGAGAATCATATTTGCATTGTATACCTTGCAACACAATTTACCATTTTCAACAACCGAATACAGAATAGAATTTATAAATGCTATTAATTCTATCACGTGTAGTTTTTCGAAATTTAACAGTTTTATTTTTGTTTCAGCAATAAATTTAATAGAAGAAGCTACTTATTCAGGAATAATCGATCCAAGCGCCGAATGGCACACGTTAAACCATGGTGGTCCGAGGACACGATTGACGTATAGGATTAGGGTCAAATGCGATGATTTTTACTACAATGCCACCTGCACGAAATTTTGTAGAGCTAGAGATGACCCTTTCGGACACTACAGATGCAACGCCAACGGCGATAAGGAATGCATAGAAGGCTGGAAAGGAACCAACTGTGAAGAACGTAAGTAGTTTCTTTTGTGATTCATTCGAATTAGCGACGCTTACGAGCTTATCTGATTGTTTATCTAGTTATTTATAACGATATAGAGATTTATTAGACTGTAAATATAGGTAATTGGTTGGGGAATGAAATCAATTGCTGTTATTAGAATAATTGAATAAATTAAACATTACTAATCGTAGTGTGCTTTTACTATGTGAATAATTGAAAAATTCTAGGATAATAGACTACTTAATCTAGAAAGTCAATAAAATTACCATATGCATTTATATTCTATGCGAGCTCATTAATACAGCTACTGTTTCTCATCTAGATTGGCAATGGTAATGTTAAAGGCTGTCTAGTAGAATTTAGTTTGGCCTAAATTATCTAAAGACCTTGCATATATAAACAAAAACTCATATGAAAGCTATTTTCCCATTATTTAAAAGAGGTTTTCAAGTGCACAATGACCTAGAGAATAATTTCTTTTATTCTTACTTTTACTAAATGCAATAAATTATCCATTTGAAATGCAAGCAAATTATTGCAAATTTTAAACCAACATAGCTCATGCAAGCAATTTGTTGCTACATATTTATTAGCTATGATTGTAAATAAAATCTACACGTGGAAGAAGTCTAGATTTATACTATTTATGGTTAGCGCCATTCTCTCGTGCTAATATTGTTTTACCTCTACACTCATTTCTTTAAATTTGTTCGTTAATTCACAATTTTTAACTTTAGTAATTGTGTTTAATTGTAATAATCTTATTTACAGCTGTATGTAAAGCTGGCTGTCATCCTATACACGGAAAGTGTGAAAGACCAGGATTATGCAAGTGAGTATTCTCATATTAATATAACAATCATAATATTGTTACTATACTGTTCATACACATTAGGTATTTATAATTAAAGACTTACGTTTCCCTAACAAAAGAAAAAAAAATTGCACTCTTTTATCAAACCACACGTTTTAAAAACACAAATTCAATTAAAGACAAATAAGATTCCAATACTTTTTCGGTAAAATTTATGTTAGTAACCACACAGAATTTTGGATACCACCATATTTCCATATCAGTTTGTTCCCCTATAAATATTTAGCAACTACGATAGTTGAGAATTACCTAGAATTATATTTTTGCACATAATGAAACGACAGAAATACTATTTTGTAAATATCACACTTCTTAGATAAGTAGGGGAATTGTCTGTGATATAAACGAATAATGTACGAGCGAATTTGTAGAGTTCCACAGTGCTAGTCAAATATTGTTAGGAATTGCCTGCCAGTGCAAAAACGCTTCTGAATCCTTTAAAAAGTTTATTTATTACAAAATATATATAATATTGAAGTACAGATATTAGTTAATAACAATTCCGAGAGGTAAACTGCTAACCGAGGATGAAAAAAACAAAAGTAAATTGTTATAAACAGATGAGGTGTTCAAACCGAGCAATAGCCAAGAAATTGGGGCGATCCCATCACCTCATCAATAATTTTATAAGTTTAGGTAATTTCTACGGCAAATATCGTCCTAAAGGAACTAATCAAAAACTTACGCGAAGTAGGGGGGTAGGGTTCTTTTTCTTAGCCAATTCAATAAATCCCGATCGGCAACCTGTCATCGCTTGAGCTCCATCAGTACATATTCCAATAGCTCTCTCCCAGGGAAGGTCATTAGCTTCTAAAAATGTTTGAAGAGCAGAGAATATATCGACTGCTGTAGTTGTTTCAAAATTTTTTCAAAACAGTATTTCTTCAAGGAATTTCTTTTCATCTATATATCTTCATTCATCGATACTTCGATTAGCCTCTGCTGGTAATGTAACCGTACAACAAATCAAATGTGATTTAAATTTGCCAGTAACTAAGAAACGTGTACAACAAATTTTATCCGATAATAAACGCTTTAGATGGCAGAAAAAGGTCCCAAAACCACCCTTAAAGAGGACTCACAAACAAGCAAGCCTGACATTTTTACAAAATCATATGAGCTAGGATAATGAATGGAAGAACGTCATATTTTCGGACGAAAAGAAATTTAATTTGGACGGACCTGATATCTTTAAATACTATTGGCACGATTTGCGTAAGAACACTGAAGTTGCCATGTGTAGAAATTTTGGTGGCGATAGTGCAATAGTTTGGGCGGCTTTTACCTATAACAATAAAACTTCTATATGTTTTGTTTCGACTCGAATGAATTCTGAGTTTTATATAGAACTTGTAGAAACGGTTCTAATAAATTTCGGTGAACAAATGCTGTTGCAAGACTGCATATTTCAACAAGACAACGCAGCTATCCATTCTTCCATACTATCCAAGGAGTGGACTCAACAAAAAGAAATCAAATTAATCACCAATACGAAAGCATTAAAGAACTGAAATCTGCAAGAACGAGATGTTGGAATGAGATTCCTGCTTCAACATTGACGAAGGTAATAGACAGTATGAAGAACCGGCTTTTTGAAATTGTTTTGAATAGAGGATCCAACACTCATTACTAAGTTTATCAAAAATTATAATGTTTCTATTTTGTTTAACTATTTTTCTGTAAGTGGACCTATAGAAGTTTCGCTGTTGTAACTTATCAGTATTATAAATACTTTCTTTAAAAACTGTAATATATTTTTTCATTGTTATTTTCACTTGTGTTAACCTTTCTTTGCAATGAAGCTTTACCTTTAATACATAGTTTGCCGGATATCTTAAGGAAACATTATATTCTGTTCAATAGTTCATATGGAACTATAGAAATTTCGCTGAGTGTAGCCCTTAATTCGCAAATGTTAATCAACAGCGACATCTCTTTGATTTAGCTAGGATATCTAACACTGCACTGGAAGACCAACAAGGTCAACAAATAACGTTAGCAGTCAGTATTGGTGCTCCCAAAATCATTAACTTAATTTTTGAGTTGTGGAGGAATAACTCGTGAATTTTGTATCATAGCAACGCACTATCCCATGCCTCTGTATTTGATACTACTACGACTTGTCCTTATGGGTGTCTTATGTGTTATGCACTTAATTTACTGCGGTGTTAGAGTTGCATTGCCTAGTAGAGTTCTGGACTAAAATAAATCTTGTTGAGAAGGTAGAAGGTTGAGAGGGTAATTAGAACCCGCTGGAAAGGTCATAAGTACCTTTAACTTTAACTAGTTTTCTAAGACCATTTCAACATTTTTTCGCTAGAATTTGTTCGAGTGTTGCCTTCCAGAGAAAGCCAATTCAATTACCTCCGATTGTTGGTCTGCTCACGTAAGTTGGCTTCTGAAATTGTCAAGGCAAGGTTTACGTCCCATGCATATCGATTCTTCCTGTTGTTAATCTATCCTTAACTCTGACTTGCTAAGATCAAATAGTTTCTTCCTCGTATTTGGCTAAAGTTTTTAAATCTTTACGCTTGAATTTGTGCGTATGTAGCTTTCCAGAGGGGGTTGCTTTATCTTTCATTGTAAACCTTGTTTTCTGAGTTTGCTCTTGGAACTCTCAAGGAAAGGTTCCGGTCCGACGAGATACGTGTTGGTCTATCCTATTACCAACTTATCTATTCCACCATTTTACTTAGTATTGGACTGCTCTTCAAGCCATATCAAGGATATCCTGTTATTTTTGGCCAGGTATGTAACATTTTCTCAACATCCCGAAATCAGTTTTGACTGAAAGCTGTATGCAATCAGATCTATTATAGTATTGGTACATCAATATGTATGAATAGATGTGTGCTCCTTTCATACCAGACTCAACGATTTATGATATACAATTCCGCTAAAATCATTACTGGTAAAGCGATGATAAAATCTTACTGATGAAGCCATGAGCTCCAACTTCTAAACTCTGAATGGTCGTTCTTCACTTAGCTTAAAAGATATGATGCTTATATTGTTTTTAGAAAACGAAGTCTTAACAACGCATTTTTTTGGTGTAGAAAACTTCCTACTTCAAGACGCAGCAGTCCCCAAAATTTGCCCAATTTCTATTTTTATGAATATCTCCGAAACTAAAATACACATTAATTTATTGAATTTATTATTAGTGTCATTAATTTTGTAAATTTGTGTTATTTATGCGTTATACTACAAATAACATATTTCAAAACAATTTGTATCTGCCATTATTTTGAAGATATTCGTAAGAAATCATGCAAACATTAGGGGGTGGCGGGAGATGTGATCCGAAGTTGGATCATCTCGCCCCTAAAAAATATTTAATTTATTATTGTAATGCGAGTTACAAATCATTTTGACAATACCCAGACTTTCACATTAATTTGTCTGCTAATTGTGCTTTCTGTGTAGCATGTTTCGTTACAATTTTTAATCCCAACATCATTTGAATGTAAATTTTTGATTTACCTTGAAATGACCGCGGTAGCATCTCCTATACATACATTCTAATTCTGTTACCACAACTCCTGCAACTTCAAATTTTTATTGTTAAAATCCCATAAGAATTTCTTCTTTAGTGATTTATTTGCAACATACATTACTTAAATTAATCCTCCTTATTTCAGTGGTGTCAGTTTGGTCTAAAGTTAAAAAAAATAAAGCTTCTTACTGTATTCGTATCCACCCTTTCTCATATTCTCGTGGTTGTCTCTAGTATAGACTTCAATTTATAGTATTTTCACTTTTTATTTTCGAAGCCAATGTCTTAATTTTTGTTAAAATTATTAGGTTTTATTAGATTGCATCGGTGGCATATACACTACTGTGCAAAAGAAACCAACACCTATAAAATTTCTACAACAATGCGAGGTACTATAAATAAATGACCTAGAATGACAATAAAACTTTTTATTATCTATCTAGTACGATTACTACTTATACATTTATAACAATACGTGAGTGTTTTTAATGTTTCAAATGCGAATGTTTGTATTTTGTGTGGCCATCTTTAAATTTATGGTGATCCTGTTATGTGCGCTATCATGCAGTTTCTGAATAAATTCATTGGAGAGTTTGGTCCATTCGTCATGTAAGACTGTCTACAGCTCCTTCACATTCTTGGGTGATTTTTCATATCTATTTTGATCGAGATAATCCCAAACATGCTCTATGATGTTAAGGTCCGGACTTTGTGGTGGCCAAACTTTTGTTCTTAATATCCCACTGCTCTATTATTGGGCCAAATAATTTTTAATTAATTTGGAAGCATGTTAGGGATCATTGTCCCGTTGTAATATAAAATTTTCGCCTATAAGGAATAGTCCTGAAGGGATGGCATGGTCTTCTAATATTTCTTTGTATGCTTCTGCAGTTACTCTGCCATCTATTTTTGTGAAATCGCCAACGCCATTTGCAGAAATACATCCCCAAATCAATGCATTGCCACCCCCATGTTTTACAGTTGCTGTAGACTTCCAGGTTCCAAAACAGATTCTCCTGGCCTTCGTCTTACATATTGACGTCTATTTGTGCTAAACAGTTGAGACTTAGATTCGTCAGTTCATAAGACTTCACGTCACTCATTGTTTCCTTAGGATCTAGGTTCTAAAGCATATTTTAATCTTTTTGCTTTATTACCTTTTCTCAATAAAGGTTTCTTTATTGCCACGCATCCTCGTAAACCAGATCTCTTCAACGATCTTCTCGCAGTTGAAGCATGCACGGATGTGCCCGTCATTTCTGCCAGATCCTGTGCTAATTCTCTGCTTACTTTCTCACGATTTCGTAAGGATGTCATTTTTAAAAAAACGTCCATCGGTTCCACTAAGCTTTTTAGGCCGTCCTGATTTCGGTTTATCGCCTACTTGACCAGTTCCGTTGAATTTTTTAATACTACTTTGTACACTGTCCATGAACACTTAACACGTTTTGCAATTGGAACTTGATTAAAAATCTTCTTCATGTAACACAACAATTTTATAACTGGTCACAAGAGATATGCGTGGCATCACGATTACAAACTGCACACTTTCAATAGATCGAATTACCGGAACAGAGACACGCCACAAAAATGCAAACTTATTTTTAAAATATACTAAACCTTTTCGTATGATAATAATCTATGAACTGAATGTGTGAAATTTCGATTTTATTCAAATACTTTTATGTGCAATAAAGTGTCTACGGATTATCCTTGCTACGAGGTGCTGCAGGCGGACCATAAAATATTATTTCCCCTTGTAATTAAGAATTTCCTATAACTTAAGAGTAAATTTCTCACACTCACATTTCTTATATTTCTTCTTTGGATTAGATGTATTTCATAATATAATAATAATAATAATAATAATAATAATAGTAATAATAGTATTTTACCTGCAATAAAAATGAAAGTTGTTATACACATTACCATCAGTCATAATTCTTGCAAAGCAATTTGATAATTTACTTTTGCAAGAATCTCATTTACTATTTTTCTCTTAAATTTTGTATTGATTTCTTGCAAAAGACCTACGTATAAGTACAAAATTCATACCCAGAAAATACATATCTTCATCGTACGAAAATTGAAGCACATAAACATAGCACTTCAAATCCAGTGGCACATTCGTTGAGTACATATTGTTATCATTAATAACGCACTTCCATTCGCAAAAAAGTCTCATTGTAATTATGACTACTCTGTAATGTAAGGACTCCTTTTCAGCAAGAAGAATAATTCATCTGATATTAATGACGTAATGAAAGAAACCGACTTCGTTATTAATACTGGAGAAAAGCAATCATATACGCATCAATCATTTTTATTTGAAGCAGCTGTAGCAATTAGGCGTTACAACATTATTTCTGGCTTTCTGCACAAAATTCCGCACTTTAATAGCGCTAAGATAAACAACTGTCTATAAGTAAATATCATCCGTACGTGTATTGTCTAAACAAACTATATGATTCCCTTTCTTGAACTTAGACATCTGTAATAATTAGCGTCATTATTAGTGATTATTTAACTGTGAATGCACAGTTTCGAATTTAACGCGTTACAGCTTTGTAAATGTATGATTGATGTTGATTGCAAGAGGTTAGAAATAATATACGTTTTTGATTGAAATTTCGAAACTTATTGTTAAATATAGATTTCTAACTTTGCTATTCAATTCTAAATTTAGGAATGACATCAGGAACTAACTTTGTTCGTTTAAAACTGAAAAATTTCCGTCATGATCGTGAATCAGTCTGTACGGAGAACATTCGTGTAAGTGCACCGGTGTCAATGGCCATGATGGTACCGATTCAAAACACTTAATACGTTCGGTATTCGAGAGTGAAGCTGCCGAGAGTGGTTTCATGCTGTAGTAGAAGAAGAAATCTTCAGCATTAAAGAAACCACAGCGTCACGTAGTCTATGTACGATAGAATGCGAGTGAGCACGTTATGTCAAACCGGAAAAAAATACATCGTGTCCCATTCGACAGTCGAAGAAGTAGTTTTATCATAACGTTCACTTTGAAATATGGCTGGTAGTGGCAGAAAATCACAAAGCTTACCGTGCGCTTCTTGTGCCTCGACTTACCATTATGCCTCATGATGTTATATCCGCTAATCAATGAGGCATAATGCGCTTGATATTGATTAACAATTGTGCGCTGATTGATTTGTACATATGTCGATCGCCGCTCGCAATGTTGAATATATTTAATGCGCGTAATAATTCGTGTAACCATGGACAAGCTCACGAATAAACGGTTTATATTATACGGATCAGGCAGTAAAAA
>SMLS01070283.1:0-29067 GCA_004785975.1 Popillia japonica
AAACCATGTAAAAGTCATGCAGAAGAGAGCATTTTAAATATTTTGAAAGCATATTCCGGCAAAAGAACGATAACGCGAGCATGAGAAGTAACTGTGCAATATACATATACAACGTCTGAAAAGGAATGAAACTAGATTTTAGATGTTACTTCTGGGCGCGGCTTAAATGTAAATATGATAAAATGAAAAATGGAGTCCTTCTCACTCCATTTTTCATTTTATCATATCGATTTACTCACATTTGGTCAAACTATGAATTAAATGTAAATAAGTTTACCACTTGGATTTTTTAATTCTTCTTGCTGACGAGTCTAGATTTATCACGTATGGTATTTTCATTTATACGCACTCACCACTGACCATGCGGAATTCCTCACCATATGCAACGAGACTGCACGGAACAATTAAATGCAGAATGCTGGTTACAATTTCTCCAAGATATATTAATTGATTGTTTAGATAGCATACCATTGGTGATACACCCACAATTATGATCTATGTATTAGTCTGGTTTAAACAACACCGCGCAATTGGGCCCGTATTGACCGTATTTTTTTATATGCAAACTTATTTTTTCATAAACTAATCTTCTATATATCTTGTGTAGTTATTTTCTTTTTAAAAATATTAATATTTTCAAAATCAGTGGTATGTCGTCTTTCTTTAGAGTGCTTGGACAAAGCAGGTTCCGCAGCTATATTATGTGCTAGTATGTTACAGACGTTTTTTTTAAGTATTCTATAGTCTGACCTACATATGTAATATACAGGCTATTATAAATTAAATCCATACTAGTTTTTAATAGCCAATAATTTTTTTATTATTGAAGCTACAATATCAGTTAAATGAGCAAACTATTAGTACCTATTTTTATCGTGAGTAATGACTGAAAAGAAAAAAAAACCATTTCAAACTTACATTTTTTTTTTAAACGGAACATCTAGTATATTTTTGCATATAATGAAAACATAAATTATTCTAAACAAGAAAGCCTTAAGCGATGTCATTGTCAATAATGATCTTTGCATTTCTTTACATAGTTTTCATAGCACACATTTTATTATTACTTTTAAATATTTTTTTCGTAAACCTGCGAATATTATGTAAAGAAGAGCTAGTTACAACTAATTAGATCGCCAAACCCACTATAGGGTCGTTGGAGAAGTCAATGTTCATCGAACCAGTTACGGAAACAACAGTTTGTAATGTTATAAATGGCATGAAGAGCTCCAATTCAGTAGGTATGGACGACCTAAGTGCGAATACTATCAAAAGTGTAGTAGATTTTATAGTAGAACCTGTCACAGTCCTAATAAATCGTTTACTGTTAGGTGGTGTGTTTCCAGTTGCCTTAAAGATAGCTAAAGTTTTTCCCATATTTAAAAAAGGAGATCGGCAGAAAGCTGAAAATTATCGACCAATATCTATCCTACAGGTAATATCAAACATTTTGGAAAAAGTTATGTTTACACAGATTGTCAAGTTTGTGTCTAACAATATACATATTATAATAACGGTAGTTTAAATAATAGTAATAATAATAATAATAATAATAAATTGTGGTTCCACAGACCGCATTCCCCAATATTTAAACTACCGCTTTTCCCTAACTAGTTTTCGGTCGAAAAACTACCCTCAAATTATAATAACCTTATAATGTTTGCAGATGATGTGTTTTCTATAATGGAAATAAGGCAGACTTAGTACTGGATGTACAAAGAAACATCAACAAGTTGGTTGACTGGTTAATGCAAATCAACTCTTAGTTAACGTAGAGAAAACTAGTTTTATACATTTTACACCCAGGCCGTGTATGTTGAATGAAAGATTCTTATTGAGAATTGGTCATAAGTCAATTACTTAGTGTCAGTTAATTAGATTTCTTGGCTTGATGACTGATACATCCTATTAGTTGGGAGGAATACATGTGTGGCTTATGAAATAAATTGTCGAGTGTTACTTATTCAATATACAGGCTCAAACCGCAAGTGAATATACAAACTCTGCTTTCGTACTACTGCGTAAACTTCTATTCACGTTTCCTATATGGCATTATATAATCTCTGATTACCACGAATATGGCACTCGTTAGGGGGGGCGCATGCATTATCACGGTATGAAAGTGCACCAAGATATATTGGAACGAAACTATATAACAAACTACCAGAAGCGATTAAAAATAATGACACCAGTAAAATGTTTAAAAAAAGACTAAATGAATACTTATTACTAAACAGCTTTTATAGTGTAGAAGAATATTTTAAATGAGCCTATTATGATAATTTAGTTAATACTTCACATAATCAGTCAGCAACTTCATGGAAGATAATCAATTGGAAAACCAGTCCATCTTCCAATTCCCCTCCCGCAATTTTGCTAATGCATGATATGGCAGGTAAGAGATCTGCAGGAATAGATGATATCCCCTATCTTCTACTGAAATCAGTTGATAACCACATTGCACCACCTCTGGTTCGCACAATAAATAGTGCACTAAGCACAGGTATTTTTCCTGACAGTTTGAAAGCCGTAAAAATTATCCCGTATCCTCAAAAAAGTAGCAGACACAATACCTTTAATAACTATCGTCCAATTTCACTGCTTACGGTTTTAGTTAGTAGTTTACGATAGGTGCTAAATGAGAGACTTTTATCCTTCTTTCATAAACATAACATTTCAAGCGCATCTCATTTAACCTAGATAGTAAAAAGCCTAGAGGAGCTCTATTTTTTGATTTGACCAGGGCATTTGATGTCTTAAATCATTCTATTTTATTTGCAAAACTGGAGAGTTATGGTATTCTATCGAGCAGACGTCACAATACTTGCATAAGGAGCAATATCGAGCCGATTATAACAAATTATAACTCTAAGACATTGGGAATGATAGCTGGAGTGCCTCAGCGGTCACTACTCGGTCCACTGCTATTCTTAATTTACATGAATCACCTGCCAGTTACTTTAGTGGACGACTGTGTATTGTTAAACAATATGCTGGCGATACTACTTGTATTGGATCGGCACCAACATTATCCCATATGTCGACACATATGAGCTACGTGGTTAGTAACATGTTAACCTACTGTGACAAAAACAAATTAATCATTAACTGTGGAAAGACGAAGTTAATATCGTTATATAAAAATAGTAAATCGCATCATAGCTTATATGTATGTAAAAATGAATAAGAAATCTATGCCTGAAACTCCATACGCTAATTTCCTAGGCCTAATAATAGATAGTCTCTCATGTATTCATTGTGCTCTACTCCATAAAAAAGGTTTGTACTGCGTTATTCGCTATTAATATTCTGAAAAAGTCTCACAGTATTTTGTCTAAAAGCATTTTACTTTGCATACATTGAATTGCGACTGCGATATGCGCTTGTATTTTAGGGTTCATCATTGAGTTTTCAGAGATTCGTTAAACTTCAAAAACGAATACTGCGTTCAATGCGTGGAAGTCCGTAGCTATAATGCTCCGTGTGCTCCTGCCGACTACTGTTTGGAGGGCTCGTTATCATGATGCTACCCTGCCTTTAATATATGAGGAGCGTTCATGAAAAATCACTTCGCTTTTGGCCAAAATATAGTTTGATATGATTTCATAGTGTTCTTGGTCGTTTGTACCGCTTCGAATGATTCAAAGCCAGTTTTATCCCATAGTAATCTGAACTTCAATAGTTAAGTTCAGTCAAAATCATACATATCGAATTTGAAAATTAAACTTAGTATCTCGAGCAAAATAGGAGAGAAAAATTTTTATCGAGAATATACCATAGACGGAAGAAGAAAAAGAACGCAGAGCATAGTAAAGGAAATGAGCTTTTCTGTGACTGTTTGAAAGACGACCATGCGGTTGTTGTATTTGTTGTTTCCTGTTGTATTCTTCATTTCAATTTGTCAGTTAAAATATTTTAGAGTACCATTTTTCTAATCTCTTTTTCTCGCAAAACAATAATAGATAGAATTAGGTACATGTGAATTATATGTACGTTCAAATAAAACCAGACACACTTGCACCAACACTGTGTTGCCGGTGTTGCCAGCAACACTGGCATTCACGCAAAACAATACATATTCACTAGTTTTTTTAATTTTTTTTTATCAAACGACGCACAGTTTTCCATAACCATAACAGTGTTAAAATATTATTTGCTATACAACTTATCATGTAAGATGCACAATTATAATTGCAGTACTCTTAGAATAAACTGTTTGTGTCGTTTTGCTCAAAGCTACATTATGTGAATATATATGTCTGATTTTGCATGAACGCTCCTCATATGAGCTTCCTTCTATCATGGTACAACATACTATAAAAGTCTAGAAGCATTCAAATTACATACAATTAGTATGTTAGCTTCAGACTCCATTTTAATACTGATTAGGAAACGTTATGGATCCGAGAAAGTCTATATGACCAAGAATGGAAAATGAGTATTATAAATAATGTTTAACTTGAAATTATAAACAAATGTAGAATTGGACGTAAAATTATAAATACTTAATGTAAAAACTGAGAACCTGTGTTTCTGTGTTTTGGACTTACTCAACTTATACAGATCAATACATGCGATTTCCTTAAGGGAAACAGAATTGAACGGCAACAAATTATCATTCAAATTTATCATTCTATGTTTCTTCTATCTTATACATAACTGTAATACCGTGTATTTTATGTTACTGCAGTATTACATACTTAGAAGTTACACGCGGTAAAAGTCTCATTCAGTGCAGTTGTGATTTAGTGTACACTATACAGACATTTATTCCTGTTACTGGATTTATCCACTCTAATCCTAGTATATATACATACATATGTAGGTATATATGCAGAAATATTACAATTTGTTGCGGCGACGACTTGCTATTGATTTATTACAAACGTCAGAGGACAAGATTGCAAACGAAGTAAAGTTCGATCTCTGCAATGTCGGGAACTATTTCAAATATTTCACACGATATGTGTGGTTAAGCGTTGGAACTAATCTATACTTATTTGAGAATTGTACGACAGATATTTTCTGGGTTTACTCTGGTTTCCGAGGGATACTGTGATGATAGAGAGGTAAGTTTATTACAAAGCTATTATTAAACACTTTGTGTAACGATAATAACCATTTTATAGGTGTATTCTCCGGTTTTCGAATATCACGGCTATGATTGGATATGTTTTTAATATTCTATATAAATCTAGAATAATTACACGTACAGACTTTAAAGAAAGTGAATGATGTTTGTTAATAAATAAAAATAATAATAATATACAAAATATTCATGACGAGAGATTTTTGACGATGGATGATATCTAAAGTTGTTGATTGCTCTATTGCCATCGTTTGTTGGATTATTGTAATCCAGCGTTTCGGCAGTTCGTCTACTGTCGCCATCAGGGTAGTTTTGGTTTCTTTGTAAACTCATTAACACATAGTTTTTCTATTCCACAGGTGGAAAAACTATATGTATATAAAAATAACATGACATTTACCATTTAACAATATATGTCAACATCATGTCGCAGGCGCAAATGTGGATACCCCAAGGCCTGCGCAGGTTCTTTATACGTCTCTAGTTTCTGCCTCTGATATCGTGGTTGGCGGTGTTTTGCTTAGGCTATTTCTAATCATAGGTAACCATACCTGATTATTATCCAGGCTTGGTCTACTTATGGCATTTGGTGTTATGGCCATATACGCTGCTTCTTTTAGTTTTCGTTTTGTATAATGGCTTTCTCTTCCCAGGATTGTCGCTTTGTCCCTTTCAATCCTGTGATCTTCTTCCCAGGTATGTTTCTTGTGTTCTCTGATTCTCACTTGCGTGGGTCTGCTTCTTTCTCCAATGTATGCTCTCCCACATTCACATGGTATCTTGTATATACAATCCTTCGTTCTTTGGTTGACGTTGTCCGGCTTGGTTTTGGTTAATGTTGATATGCTCGTGTTAGTCGTTCTATGGATGTTCTAACCTTGCACTTGTTGCCTATTCTCCTGATTTTTTTCGGATAGACCTTTTACGTAGGGAATAACTATGGATGTTGCCCCTGCTGTGCTACCCGAGTCTTTTTGCTACTACCAATGCCTTGTCTGTATAACGATTCTGCTTTAGTGTGTGTGTTATGTTGCGAAACCCTTTTCATCTTCTTCCTCTGAACAGATAATCTTGGCTCTATTATACAAGCACCTGGCTACTCCAACTTTCACGTTGTTCGGGTATACGATGGCAATAGCCCAATCAACAATTTCAGATATAACATATTGTCTTAAAGATAACTCACTTCTCATTTTCTGGATTATACACTGCTTAAAAGTATTAGCAGATATTTATTATTTTGGCAGAAAAGCATTCTGAATATTTTCATAAATCGTAGTAATGATATGAATGCAGTAAACACACCAGTAAAACTAAATAGCGCTATGTATGCTGCCTCGTCGTTTCTAAAAATGTGTAGGTCCGCAAAGTAGTAGTCGGATTATGTTTGCAGGTGGCGGATGATAATGTCTTTGGTATTTAAAGTTTACAATTATTTTTATACAAATTAAAGTATATCAATGCCAAGAGACAAAGAATAAAGAGTGTTAGGGAATTGCCGAAATATTATAGAAGAATAATGGGAATTACATATGATCAGTGAGTTTCATAGAACAGACCTGTGACGAGTTACAATTTCTGCCCCACGCCAAAAGATGCCAAATATATTGGAATGGAAGGAAGCAAGCATATCTTTAAGAAAAATTTTAACGCGTTTGGGATTCAAATTTCAATGTACGCAGAATAATAGGAAACTACTGATTGAGCGGTAAAGGATTTAACATTTTCGTGAAAAAAGCAATCCATTGTATATGTAGACGAAACTTACATTCACAGTAGTCAAACATTTTCCAAGATGTAGAATGTTGAAAGTGGAAAAAGGTCTTTTCAAGAAAATTTCTTAAGGATTCACATTAGTAATAGGGCACGTAAGAGACAGAATGGTCTTTGTCCCCAACGCCTAAGTCCGGCCTAAAAAGTGATGATAAAACTTATGGACATCATCAAAAGCAATGACGCGACGAGAAAAGTAAATTTAAGATAGAAGAGTATTCGTAAAACTGCGGAAAAGGGCTTTCTGTGGAAGATTGACAACACGGTGTAAACATGCTAATATTGAACATGGATATCTAGAATCAGAAATATTAATTAATGAAACGGCAGATACTTTAATTACTAATGTAAATATTGAGAGTGACAACAACTTCAGTTCTGAGGAAAATTAATTTTCTAAGAAATTTGGTGTATTGTATTGTTAGTAATGAAGCAATAAATCATTTATAAATTGAATATTTTTGACATATGTACCTATATGCAAGTAATTGGAATATTAATTGGCGCCATTCTTAACTAATCTGTATCTATATTGAGGTTTCGTTTATTCCATTATAAAAATCTTTATTTTCATTTAATTAAAATTAAATAATTAATTTGTATAAATTTTTCTCATTCTTAAGTATTGCGTTGCCTATGGTTTCTTGCAACTTTATGTAAAACCAAACATAAAGGTTCCCAGTATTTCTAATGCTGCGCGAATTTACTACCACCGTTCGCCAACTGAACGTTTGCAGCATTTAAGTGTTTTATTTCACTACCATTTCATCAACTATAGGCATAAATAAACATTGCCGTTCTGTTTTTCATTTGAATATATCAACATTTTGAGAAATCAGCAAAAGTGTAATGTTGGTAATTATTACAAAAAATTCAATTAATAAGCCATATCCCTTCCGATAGTCAACACGACTTCCCATCGTGCAGCAGTGGAAAAAACCACCAATATATCCAATTGGTGGAATTGGAAATGGTTTCTCCGTTTTTCTAAAAGTACTTTGAAGTTCTGCAACTGAATAAGTAGCAAAGCCACATGACGTAATACGTTTTCCTAACGCTTCTCAAGCATGTTTGACGGGGTTAGCGTCCTGCCAACAGGTTGATCTATCACTCTATGGATTACCACCTTTCCATCAATTTTTAACAATAATCGCTCTCCTACAGTTCCTAAATATATAAAGGATTTCATTTTCGCATTCAAATATATCTTTGAGTAATAAACTACTACACACACACTATAAAATCGCTACCATTATAACGATCTTTTTTCGTTTGTGCTGAGATCAATCTTTTAACAGCAACAGTAAAGTTCGGTTTATAAAGGTTATTAAATTGTAAGAGGTACCTACAATAACTGGTCTTACTCTTAATGCTGGTGGATCTTGCGCCTTCTTCTCTTCAGTTTCCGTGTCCAACAAAAATGGTACTACAGACGGGAAACTACGCGTTAGTTTAATACAACTGCCTGCTGTGTTTGTTTAGATTCCAACTGCTCTGCGGGTCTCTGTACAAATGTTTGAGGTACATTGCTGCATTGTTAATAAATATTGATCTTCACTATTCTGAACACAACAATATTAGAACAATATAGGTCCAAAGGAGAACCAAATTCCATAACAATAAATTCTATCTGTGGCCATCAACTTTTTATTGAAAGAAAGATAACTGTCAAAAAACTCATATAAAATGTAACACCAAAGGTTACAAAGTAGGAGGTATTTAATAGCTTAAGTATGGAAATAAAATGATTATATTTAATTTTCTTACAGTTACGTATGACTGTAGTTTTAACCTAGTACTAACCAAGAGTAGAGGACCTTCAAGTGCGTGTTCTAATAGAATTTTATGTACAATATCTTCATATCACTAGATCTTACTGGAACCTCAGACTGTCATTAGTTTTCGAGTAAATACGTGGGACAATAGATGCATATACTAAATTTGTAGTTTACGCTAGTTTTTTTTCCAATAATAATGGCTATTTGTGGCACGAAAACAAATTATTTATGCCAGAAATTTAGAATTATCCAATTTCTCGACTGATAATACATCATACTATTAAAAAAAAATCGCTGCTAGATTTAGCAACAAACCCGAAACTGATTGACAGTAAAATTAAATAATTTTTGGTGTACTCACTGTTAAAATCCAACCATTACTAACTGGAAATATTTAAATTCCATTGCCAGTAATATCTTCATCTTTACTATAGAGTCGCTGATATATTGTATTTTGCTCTTGGCCACTCACCTGTAACAAAATAATCATTTTAGTAAATTTATACACACAGTAGTTTTAAAAAAACGCCAATAGAAAGCGTAGGTATAAAGGAATATACATAAAACTCTATTAATTCTGTTGAAAGATCGATACAAATATAGGTATTCTAATAGACACATAGTGAATATCAGTGCTATAAAATTAAACGATATACCTGTTTTATTATGACGCCATAGCCAATTAAGCTGATTAATGACTATTATATTTCAGGCGTATCGCTAATTAATCATCGTGAATCTACTGTGTCATCTTCCTCGTGCTTCCGTTTCCACCTTGTCAACGTTGCTACAAACTTTTTTCAGTACCAGGCAACCCTGATTATGTTTTAACCAAGAACAACCGTATTTAAACGACGCATTAGCGTATTAAATCGATTTTGTAGCAACCTTCGCATAAGAAATATAAATTTCAATCATTGTCGTTAATTGGAAAAATCATCCTAACGGTCTAATTAATTAAATGGGTTAATGTGACGCTTTCCGTATCACACGTACACAATGATATAGTTTGTCCTGACGCTTGATAGCAATAAATTAGAGTTGATGGATGAGTTGAAACGTAAGATTATGACACTTTTAGTATTTGTTATAATTCAAGATAAATGTAAGTTTTTACTGCATATTACGTACTTATATATAATTATGATTTATACATTATTGCAATCGATAGTTTTTTTACAATATGTTTGTTTTAGTTTTTTATTCAATATTTTCTCGTGTTGGCTGTAAGTACTACTTTTAGTGACTATAATACAACTAACATGTAAGCTTACTACGTATTTAAATGTGTATACAATGACTTTACAAGTAAATCAATGTTTTTCCCTAATATTGCTTGCTTGTCAAATACAGTTACAATTCTTATTTAGATTCATTTGCAAAAGTAGTGTGTTTAGATGAAGGTACGATACAAAGGCAGAAATGCCTTTGTACCAATTCGTTTAACTATGGTTTATTGTAAATAGTGCATAATAGGATAGCTAAGGAAACATCGCTTACGACTGAATCATCTAATCTTTCTTCAACACATCTATTTTTTGCCTAGAAAGCTAGTCGCACTTTCAGGGCATCTCTTTTGATCTCTGAGTCGCAAAGTACACTAACATATCTAAAAGATTCAACACTCATTTCTACTGTTGAAGTTGTATTCCAACAGGATATGATAAAAATAAATATACATATGAGATCTCGTTTAAACTTTAGGGACATAATTCAAAGCAAATAACCTTAAATCAAGAGAATACGGTAACAGTGAGAACGTGACACACTAAAAGCAAGCAAGTAATATCCCTCAGGAAATGGAGACCTTTATTTATTTCGTCCGGAAAACTCCTGAAAATAAACAAAGAACACCAAATGAACTTATGCTTTTCTCCTGAATATTGCTAGCACGCGAGAAGGTCCGGAGAAGGTTTTTCCACATGATAAATTTTCTTAAAGCTTTGTCACTCATTCCTACTCTTGTTGTTTTACATGCATCGTCTAGTCTCCTACCACGCGATATTATATACGATATATCTTTCCATCTTTATATTTAGAAATGGACACATCTTATTTACCCGTAGAAACTTAGTCTGTCTATATTCATTTACATATTGGGCGTGCCACAGTCACAATCCTTTAGACTTTTTCCACTTGGGAAATGTACTAATATACACTTTGGGACACGAGGACTTATTGAAATAATTACCAGCTACGAGTTTCGCTACTACGTTTAGAAGTACTTCTCTTCTGTCAAGCTTTATTTTGTTTGCGTTTTTGCTTGCCGTTCGCGTATGTATACCGAGACTAAAATAAACACAGGTAGACGTTTTGAAATAAAAAGAATTTAAATGGCACACAATAGCTCTAGGGTTAATTGGGGAACTTGTTTCTGTGTGTATATTGTGCAACTTTAAATATCACACACTTACCGGTCAGTGTGTTTAAGTTAAAAGGTATTGGTACTGCCACCTAAAATACAAGAATAGAGAACATTCACCAGCAATTACTACTATTCGTTGCTTTTCTGTATTTTTGTATAGTCATACGGAAAAACAGACACTGTGTTTACACACTGGTCTGAATGTCACCGTTTATTACTGTATTTAATTAATTTTTTTTAACTTTATTGTTTCTGTACAGTTACTTTATGGTAATAATAAAGAAATATTATTATTATATGTATGTATAGGCGGCCTGCTGCTAAAAGGATTTCGATTTCTAGTAAAATATGTGCATTTTCCTTTCACAAATACTGCAAGTAATAATTCTTAAAATCCTCTTTAACAAGCGGCAATTGATTGGATTTGTGTAGATAAAAATTTGCCGGTTTTATTCACAGTTCTGAATTTCCGAGAATTGTAAGAGCATCGTTTCAAATAGCTTATTTATTTTTGTTATTTGATTTATAATAATGATAATAATAATAGCGCAGTAGTACAACAGGAGAGAAAGTACAAAAAGAACAATAATATACCAATTAAAACTAAATCTATATCTTAAAAATAAATTAAACGCAACAAAATTAGTGTATATATAATATAAAATAAGAAAATGTTACAGTGTACAAATTGACTAAACTAAATACAAACTAAATAAATACAATTAAGTGCCAGAGTAAATGGGGTCAGGACAAAACAACTTAGCATTCCTATGCATATGGCTTAGCGGGGCTTTGCGAAGGATATTAGTGCGAGCTCTAGGAGTGATAAATGAAGCAGATGTCCTACAATTATAGCTTGGAACACTAAAGGCTATTTGACTAAGAAGCGAAGGTGAGTCAACACTACCGTTAATGAGTTTTAAAAGAAACTTGTAGCTAGCTTCATCTCTTCGCTGAGAAAGAGAACTGAAGTCATGTCTCCGCAATAAAGCTGCATACTCTGCCCCACGAGCTGGATAGACACCATCCAACTTAAACGAGAGATACGTAAGGAACCGTTTTTGGACTCGCTCTATTAGAAGCTGTTGGTGATGGTAATGCGGATACCAAACAACAGAACTGTATTCTAACTTGGATATTACAATTGCGCAAAATAAAACTTTCAGTGTTAAGACGTTAGTAAAATCTTTACATGAGCGTATAAGAAAACCAAGAGATGCAGAAGCAGACAAAAATAGAGAAGTTATATGACAGGAAAAAGTTAACTGTGAATCAAAAATCCCACCAAGATCTTTGAAATGCGCTACCCGGGGTATACAGGGTGTCCGCGAAATACTAGCTATTATACTATAGCTCCTAGCTATAGTATAAATTTCCATTTATAGGTATATACATAGCTATTGAATACTAAGGTTACGTTCAAACTGAAAAGCATAGATGCCAAATTGACCGATATCAGTAGTAGACATTCACGGGTAACTTGCTGGTTAAAAACAGTAACAGGTTTTGATATATAAATATACAGGGTGTCCGCGATATACAAAGCATGCTTTTAAGGGATGATAGCTACAACGATTTAGAAACAAAAACATATAATACACCTTGGGTCTATCTGTAAGCGTAAACGAGAAAAAAAAATATTTCTCATGTCACAAACTTCGACGCATACTGTACACCGGCAGCTGATTAGTGCAAGATTTACGACGATTACAGGCGTGTGTTCTTGAAAATGGGCAACACATCGAGCCTTTCCTGTAATACATTTACTTCTGTCTCTCAAAAAGTTCCTTTTTAGAACCACCAATTTATCACAAATAAAAGAAAAGAAATAAAATTTGTAGTAGCCTTTACGAAAGAGCTTAAAGCGCCATAACATAATTGCAGTAATTACATTGATTTCATTCAATGCGACTTTCCCTCAACTTAAATTTTCATTTACCGATCGGAGACTGCTATTAAATACGCCCTTTTCACTCTAAATTCAACATAACATCGATTTTATTGTCATAACATTATTAAAAAAAATCGCAAAGGTACCTTTATTTTAAAACGTATGGCTATTGACTTCGTACGATATAAGTTCAAGGTCGTATAAACAGATCATGCTTGGCTAGCATCTGCGCTTCTAACGGCATGCGTACAGTATGGTGGAAGACAAATGACACCACGGTTCAATTTCAAAGTATGAAATAATTCGAATTCATCGTTGTCTTCAGTTATTTTCAACCCGAAATTTTTTATATCGTTTTTTGGTAATTTAAGAAGCAATATGGATGAGTTTTCTTGTACAGTTTGACCAAATAAGGTTTTTTATAAATAATTTTTTTTCTCGTTTACGCTTACAGATAGACCCAAGGTGTATTATATGTTTTTGTTTCTAAATCGTTGTAGCTATCATCCCTTAAAAGGATGCTTTGTATATCGCGGACACCCTGTATATTTATATATCAAAACCTGTTACTGTTTTTAACCAGCAAGTTACCCGTGAATGTCTACTACTGATATCGGTCAATTTGGCATCTATGCTTTTCAGTTTGAACGTAACCTTAGTATTCAATAGCTATGTATATACCTATAAATGGAAATTTATACTATAGCTAGGACTTTGCAGTGAATCTATACATCTCAATGTAAAGAACTATAAGTGAGACGCTTCAATGAACTTCAACTACGTGCAGTCGTCGAATATCGTGATGTGAAATGATATCAACGACTTCCACAGTCCAAGTTTGCATTAGGAGTTCATCCGCATTTCTGCCAGAAAATGTTTGCTTCTGGCGTGGTTGACACGTTGAATTAGCCCAACCTTCTGGTTTCCCAGATCCATCTTGCTGAAGAAGCCACTTACATTAGTGAAAAAATCTCGAGTTTGTAGTATTTTGACTTAATTTTTATGCTTTGTTCTATAGTATATGTTGTGTATTGTATATAAGTATTTACATTGGCATGACGCGGCCAAAACTAGAAAGTTCTCATACTACGATGACATTGATGCCCAAAGAAAACTATCGAAGTATTATTTATATTTATCTATTATTATATATTATATATTTATATTTATTTATTTATCTATTAGTATCAGTTTCGGTTGGGAATCGAAGGCGTATATCCTTTGGTTGTTATATTTCACATATTCGAAGTAAACAATCTAAATGTAGGCGTGTTTAGTACTACTATGTTCCTTATGAAATGGAAAAAGTATTCGTTCACTTGTCACTGAGAAAACTGAATTAATTAATATAGGCAAGTATGCTAAAACTCACAAGGAACTAAATTATGAATGCATAACTTTATTACCACAAAATTTATTTGAGCAAAAGAACTAGTAAAATAAAATAGGTCGCACAAAACTTCATTTAATTGGAAAAAGAACAACAGGGAAATTACCGAAGTGCAGCGGTATTCACTTGACAATTAATGAAGAGGCAAAGCAGTTTAAATAAATGTTTATGGGATCCATACGCATTAGTATTGTTCGTATAGTTGTAAAGTAGCAACAGCCAGAAAAGCTATTACTTCTGAGTGACAAAATAATTGAACTGTACCAGCAATAAACAACAAAAAAATTGCAGAATTGATTGCATAGCAGTGGATAAGAATTCAATATATAGAAGTATAACTACACGTTTCAATGTATAATAAACTCAGGAAATGTGGTCCAAGAAAGTTATCTGAGTTCCAATAAAGAAAAATGTCAATATCAGTGCGTTCATATGAGCATTTCAATAATATACAAATATTATAAATGCAAATAACGGCAAAGAACTTTTGCATTGATTCCATAATGACTGAAATGAGAATATAAAATGAAATACATACGTCGGCAAGCTTAACAAATAAAAACAATGGAGGAAAATTCTCTGAGAATGCAAGTTTTACGTATTTCATTGGTTAGAAATCTAGAAGATTACAATAATTTATACAATTTTATCGCACTTTTCTCAATACGAATACTTCCATCAGCTGTATACAACTTCTGTGTTTGTACCTAGACAATTTTGCTAGTAGTTACATAATCAAGCGATTGCGTTTCTAATGCAATCTGTATTGAATGTCTGCAATATCAATAATCCAAGTGTATGAAAGTAACGACTTTTAAGTTTTATTTTATGGTTACCGCTCCAACCAATCTAAGCGAAATTCGAAACTTTAACTACTGCAATCAATACTTCAACGTGGATTAGGCAAGGGATCTGAATGTGATTTTAACAAGGCGCTGTGGATATCGATTTCGTTCTAATGCGAAATTGAAAGCGGCCACGATACCTTCGTTTAAACGGCCTTCCCACAGATATACAGTGAAAAACTCGAATAATTTAATCATGCGATGATAAAAAGCGGTCTGTCTGTTAAATAAATCTTACCATCTATAAATTACATTTTAAGTGACGTTATCTTCGCACCAATAAATTTTACTGGACGTTAGTAAAACCTAAAAAAGACGAACGAGGTCTAACATAAAAACAATAGATTTTGACTTCCAGTAGCTTTACACCTAATTCTTTTCCTTTTTCTGTATTTTCTTTTTACAGGTCCTCAGTGTTGAATACTTCATGGCAGTATACTTCTAGAGTTACAAATTGTTATTTTAGGGGACGCTAAGCAATATGTTGCTGCTTTAAATTACGTAAGCTACTAAGGGAAAGGTCAAATATAGAGTATAATTTTAGGTACGTCACGTGTAAAATAATGACTTTACCAGACCTTAAAAATAAGTGTTATTGTTTGATTTATGAATTTAAAGTTCCGTCTGCTTAAAATGTACCTGCGTTTACGATTTTATCTCTTGATTTATACTAAAAGTTTCCATAATGTACACGTAAGACGGCGAACACCGCAAAAACAAGTACAAACAACAATTTGTTTCCATCGTTGACATCCGCACTCTTTATAGAGTATCGTCCATTATAGATAAGCATTTGATGGTGGGAAGAAGGAGACGGAAGAAAAACAAATTGATGTTTGTAAATATATTGTTTTTCATTTCTAGTATTACGTATAGTCTATATACAGGGTGTCTCAGCAACAAAAGGACGGAGTAGTAAATATGTGATGTCCGAACAGGATCACACCTAAATATACCACAATAACGAAGAAATGAAAAGTTTATAAATTTATTGCCAGCGTCCTTTTTAGTTTCCTGTACTATCTTAGTTCATGAAATTTCTGCAAGATGCCACCGGTTCGGTGTAAAACATTACTGTTTTCTGTATCGTAATTTGTATTAAGATGTTTGTTTGAAGCAGTTAAAAACGACAAAAAACTAATTCAAAACTGGTGCTTTCAGTGAGTTTGTGCAATGGATAGTTAGTTACAGGTAGGTAAAATTCATGAAATATTGCTTTTATGTTACTGTAAATGTGAGAACTTGGTGAAAGATAACTAAAGCTTGGATGTACGTTGAAATAATGCAGAGAGGCGCACGGAATTAGCTGCGACAACGTGCGTTTTCATTTCCGTCCTTTATAAAGAACGCTGGCGTAATACGCTAATTTAACAATTATTTTTACAGTAATTGGAATTTTTACAGTAATTGGAAGAGACCACTGAAACTCCACTAAATTATAGGGGAGTTAGAACATATTGACGATGAAATAAATCTACCAGATAATATAGTCATATTTCCTCCGGAAAATGCCAATGAGGCAAACACGGATGAGGACTCTGGTGATGAAGACTTGGTGGACATAAATAATTTGCTGGGAAGTCAATTGAGGTCCGAGGTTGAAGTATTGAATAATGGAGACGAGCTGGAATCATCGCAGGCGGAGAATTTGTCATTGGATAATTTCGTCAGTGAAGATGATTTACCATTGTCGCTGTTTATATAAAGTAAATTTGTTTGTATTGTTTTTTAGTTTAAAATACTTTGTATTTATGTTACCGTCCATATTGCCACTGTCCTTTAAAAAGGACAGCAGATTTAACAAAAAATAAAAAATATATATGTAATTTTTTTGTGCATCTTTTGTATGAAGTATATAGCCTTTTTGGTAAAGAAAGAGATATATAAAAAATAAAAAATGTGTTTTGGTGCTATCTGGGTTAATTTTCGTAGGAAATTTTTTATTTAAAAAATTATACTACGGACCTGACTGAATGTATGTTTATATTCGTCGAGACGCTAAAGAATGCAGTGCAAACAATTTATAATCGTATGTATGTAAGTGCGTATTCATAAACCAACAGCCAAACTATTCATAAGGCGCTTCGCCAACTGTAGTAGCTCAGCTGATATGAATAACGCATCTAGATGATCGATTGCTTTCTACAAGGCTGACTAACTTTTTCCATGACAGACAGACAACAACGGCAAGGACTTGTTTTTACAAACAATAGCAGTTATTGCCTTTAAATTTGTAGTTTATAATTGCTGCTTCAAATAATTGTGGCCTTTTAAATATCAAATTATTTACTAATTTATTATCTAGCGTTGTTAAAAATTAAACAAAATTTATCTCGTAATTAAGTTTGATAGGTGCTGGAGAAAAATCAATTAATGATTGGATCTTTATTATAGAGTATTGTCAGTAGTTACTTTTTAGTAACCACGCATAGAGACAGTCATTTTTCTTTTTATAGAAATAAAATGGTGGTCCTGAAAAGGACCGATTGTTGAGATGCAGCAGGTGAAAATTTATAGCAAATGTTCATGATGGCCATGGTCTATATCCTTCACGTCCAATCGATCGAGGATATGAAACGTCGAGGAAATTCCGCACCGCTAAGAAAATTTGTGGGAGCGCTCGATCGTGCATGAACCAGAGAACTCTTCTAAGTTGTAATGACATATCATCGATATATTCCGGTAATGCATTTTTTTTCTAGCATTCCAGCTTGATATTGCTGTTTTTCCGTCTTTTTATTGATGGGACACCCTGTATACACCTGTTATATAATATTCCTCATTTATTAGTCCCTTCTTCGCGTTTTCCTGAAATGTATTTTACTGAAATGTCTTCATTACTGATATCTCTTCATAACACACGGACCCCCATTAGCAATCAATATTCTTACAGGCAAACGAGTTATATAAAATTTATTAACTGGAGCCTTTACAATAACGCCAAAATGCGTTATGTATTTTTACTGCTAAGAAAAATAGCTGCTTGATAATTTTCAGTATGTGGATTACTACACAATGAGCGACATAATTTTTTAACTCAAACAAAGATCTTTGTTGGCAATAAATACTTATATTAGAAAAGTCATAGATAGAAACAGTTTCTCTAACTCACTTTTGAGCAATTTTAGGTTCAGACTAAACGCAGGATGCCCAAGTTGTATTTTTTTAAATGTTCGTTTGCTCCTGTTCGTCAAGATATTTGTTGTATAGCTCGATCGTATATCTTACATCAGTTCTAAGGCATAACATTCTTTTCAGCACAAAAACCAGACGGAATAGTATAGAATTGTTCAATACATAACAATAATACAATAATTCTGTATTATAGCCGGGCATGTATGCAGCATGACTGTGCCTGGCTAGTAGAAACATCGTCAAGCGAAAAATGAAATGATACAGTAGTTTAGTATTCTTACAAAACGTTCGCAAAGTATTTCTTCGTTCACCGAATTTTACACAAGTATTTTCATTTGTTCGACTAATTTCTATGTTGCAACCATTGCAGTCTGCCTTACCTTTGGGCACAACCTTCTTGCTATAATCAGCATAATTATAGTAGTTGGCATTATAACACCTAGGAGAATTTTCTCCAAAACTGATTTCACTTTTGGTGCACTTTTATCAATGGTTCTCACAACTTAATAGTAAGCTATATTAGAACATATAACGTTTGGATGTTAAAAGAATGAACTGCATCGAATATACCGTAGTATTTTATTAAAAAACGGCTATTAATGTGTGCATTTATGTCTCCATATTAAGTGAACAGAGATAGCATAACCTACGCTTGATATAAGTTTTTCAAACAATAAAGTTAAGGCCACTTTACACCATGCTAGATTGATACTTTTTCTATACTAAATTCTATTCTAGGATTCTCTAAATACTTTTTAGGTGAGAGTACAACAAATCAATACGTGATGGCGCTACCAAACAGCGTCTAGGTTCTACCAACTTGACCAACATAACCTACCTTCGTTTCCAATAATATACTAAACTTGTATTTATTTTCCGATGCTGCCCAATCTGCCAAAAGTACTTCTGCGCATGTTCTAGTATCAATTTAGAAACCAAAATAGGACAGGATCTAGCTTTTAAAATAATATAGCATATAGTATAGTTTGGTGTAAAGTGGCCATTTTACTTAAAAGTTGTTGATACTTTTTCTGACTATTTTTTCAAGTTTCTAGAAAATAGTATAGAAAAAGTATGAATCTAGCATGGCGTAAAGTGGCCTATAGAAGAATCTGACAGCATGATCAGCTAAACATCAAGAGAAAATCTTTCTACTCGACAACACCCACAACAACAACAACACCCGCAACATTGGATGCATTCGTTCTCTGTTGAAGTACCAAAAAAAGTCAATTTAAGTTTTGGCATATTTTACGTTGAAAATGTACTTACCAGATTGATCACTGAGATTTTCTATTTTAGTAAAAGTACTGAAGATATTTTGAATTCAGGAAAATTTATTGATTTTTCGTATTGGAAGTATTTTCACGCCAAGTGATAAGATCTGATAGATGTTATAAAAATGATGTTAAGATAGGTTAAAGATTACTGCAATACTAAGTCACATATCTTGCCCTCATCCTTCTTTTCGTGAGCTACAAAATAAGGTTCTGTATAATACTCCAAATAATAACCTGCGGCATTATGAAACAATAGGTTATCTCTTGGTAGCGGAAAAAGAAGAAGCTTCTGAGACCAGTTAATCCGAGGTTGATGCATAACTGTGTACAATTTGACCAACAACTATACTGTGCTTCAGAATATGTTGATTATTATGAATATGCAGCATTATCATGTTCTTACCTATGTATATGTATATACACATATGTATGTTATTGTGATAGTCTGGAAATAGACCTAAGCAGATGTTTGTTGTATTACATTAAATGCAATGCAGAGCAAACTATATGTATGTATATATGTTGTACATACATAAGTATGTATATACTCAGAATACAACTACGCACATTACAATTGATTGCTGTTTTAAATAATCTAAACTTAATACGATTTTGTAACGGCTGCCGGGAATCAGAAAATTTGTTTTGTTCGTTGTTTACTGCTAACGTGTTATTACACTGGCGGGCGTCACTTTCGGCAGGGCAAACAACAAGCGTTAATGACTAGGCCATTCGCATTGCCGTCGGCAGGCTTATGCATCACAGTGCCGTTTCAATTTAGCTTTTATAGAACGTACTAAATGCTGATTTCGTTTGTATCTGTATTCATCCAGCTCAAAATATATAAGAGAAAATAAATTGGGTCTTGCTTGGTTAAATTTGTTCGACAAATTTAATTCCCCAGTGCGTAAATATTGTGTATTATTTCATCAAAAAAATATTTTATTTAGTATTAAAAGTATACCAACTTATTGAATATCAGACGTTAATAAGAACATTAGTGATTTTATTTAATTAGATGCCGCAGATTTTCCAATATAATCGTTGTGAAAAATATTTCTTTGGATTTACTACTCTTACTAAATATTACATACTATATTAATGTAATCGCAAAAAACTGAGATAAATAATGGAGGAACACATAATGCATGTAGGAGACGGTAAGGCCTTATATTTTCAAGTATTTACCTACTGGAGCCAAATACTTTTCTTATTAAAATTCAACAAGTGTTCAATATGTCATAGTAGTGGATATCCCTTTATAAAGGAACCTGCTCTACATTATTAGGGGTAATGTTGTTGTATTCCATTTTTTGCCAAATAGCTTAGCAGCGGAAATGATGTGTAGTAATCGTCAAGGTGCACTTTATGTAATAAATTTGTTGGTACAAACGCACAACAATATTACTACTGGCTTCTAAATCAGGTTCATTTTTCGGGGGCACTTTCAGTTCCTGTATATATTTCAAAATTATAACAAAATACACAAACACCACCGAGGCTGTTCGTCAACTTACAGCGTTTCCTCAAGGGGCACTTTCCAAAAATTTTTCAGAAGCTTGTCTATACCCGCTCTCAATTTATGGAGTCTATCATTTCTTGCTGCAGTTGTTTCATTATCATTGAAATGTAGATTAGGACGTATTTTTTCCAACTGATTCATAGTCATTGTGTTTTGTATGATATCTGGACCAACAGTTCGAACAGTCGATCCAGTACAACCTTTCATCTGAAATAGACACTACTGAAGTGATCAAACAAATACCCAGATAGTTTGTCAAATCGATAACGCTCATTTCAAATGATCGTGAGGGATCTTTTGGTGCGCTAAATTTTACCGAATCATGTATAATTCTCTCCGTCAACACATCGTTAAAAAACAACTTGAAATACTGATACAATGTTTTGAGCTGGAGATGTTATGGAGGTAGATCAGTGTTTCCACAAAAAGTATGGGGAACCTTCTCCAGCTTTTTCTTCAGCCATGACAATTTAGAAGTTGAGGATGTCGATTTGGATTTTCCAGACTCCGGCTGTGATTCTCTAGTTGCACCTTTAGGTACTAGAAACTGACGGTCACCTATCATCACACTCGGTTGACATAATGTCATCCTGAGAGTTACAGTTTTCATAACCCATTTTCGCTATTATTGTTCCACTGAAACCAATGTCTGTTTATCAAATGCAATCATGTGCTGCTAATTATTTTCCTGCATAAACTGTTGTGATTTGCCGTCGTTTATTTTGGTATATATTGTAATACCTACTTTTATTTTCTGAATAATATTCATATGCTAGTTGGAATTAAAATCAGTAATTTTTATAATAGATGTTGTTCAACGATTTTTATCCAATAGTCACTGGGGCCAGTAACCTAGCACTTTTGTAGTACATTCTGTAAGCATGCTAGTTCAACGATACAAATGTTCCTTTACAACATTTAGTGGATATTTTATGATTGTTTTAAAATCTATTGGATTAAAACATTTTCAGCCAATCGCGAGATTTGCGCTGAATATTTCAGAAACATTGTTTTACAATTCAGGTTCGTATCTACATACATACATATGCACATTAATTAATAATATAATAGGTAAAAGAGTAGGACCTTTATGCAATAGCAATGTTCTAAAATTAAGTCTGGCACTAGGCGCCTATTAATGCAAATGCATTGCGAATTGTATGAAATTTTTGAAGGTTCTGATTAGACTTGTAAATCATCCTATCAATTTTGAAACCATTTCATCAATTTTGGAAATTAGCCACAGCCGAATACTAATACATAGATTATTACTAGGTAGGTCTTCCAAACTGTCTTGCCTGCATGGATGATTATTCCAATAAACCTCCTTGAAATCATGGCGAGCTTAAAAACAAGTAAAAATGGTCTCTACGGTGAACGTAAATTCCACTCCTTTTTGAACTGCAGCCTCATAGGTTCTGGTGGCGGCAAAAACTCAAAAAATCTAACACTTCCGCTAATTCGTAACCACACTACTCTGTATTTGGCCTCATTGGGTATTAAACTAGTGCAAACTGAAGATCGACTACGCCAACTGAATATATAATTACAACATATTAAATGGGATATAATTGGGCATATGTCAGAAGCCTCTACCAAACGCCAAATGTATTACGCTCAAGTCGGCCCATATACTATACCAAAATAACAAGATACGGAAGCACACATAGCTGAAGTTTACGCCCTCACTAGCAGTACAAATGATACTGATATTGAACAACTCCATCAAGACATCTCTGCAGCACAAAACTATTACACCATTATCGTGGCTGATTTTAACGTCGGGGTAGCAAAAGACAACAAAGATAATATCCTGAACAGGTCTTAGACTCGGTGACGCAAATGAAAGCGGAGAGATTAGTGAATTGCCTGCAAAGTGAAAATCTGTTTTGCATGAATACCTTCTTTAAGAAATCAGCAATTAGTAGATGGATATGGAAATCCGAAACTTTAGAATAAGAAATAAGATTAACTACAAAATACTAATAATAATTTATTGTATATTAATAAAATTTCTTTAGTATTACCATACAGTAAAAATGCAAATAAACAATAAATAAATAAACAGTAATAAAAAACAAATATGTGTAAGCACAGTGTCTGCTATCCATTATTTCCAATACAAAATACATGGTTAAGGATGTCACCACACTTAATAAATTTGATGTAGAATAGTATAAGATAATAATAAATAAGAGCCGGGATAATTAGTTCGAGAAATACGAATTCTAAGCCTAAACCATCCAAAGCAACACAAGAGTAGGTACGCACGAAGATACGTTGAAGACAAAACTAATGCCGATAAATGTTCTGAAGGCGATGAAGATAAACGAACAAAATCATGAAAACATACAAAAAGCAACAACGGAAAGATAGGTAAGCAAACCCTGGAGTTAATGAAGAAGCAGAGACGCTTGCAGAAATGTACACCAGAATACCCCGAGCTAAATAAATTAACTAAGAGGAAAGCACGACAAGACATAAAGAAGCATAACACCGAGAGAGCTTATTCCGTAATAGAAAATAAAAACATGGACGTCTTGAATTCTATTAAAAGAATAAGGATACATAAGCTTAGAAACTTAGTGGCTTAGTGAGAAGCTTAGGGCAATGAGCAGTTAGATTCAGATCCATCCTGATCAACCCGGGCATTCCAATAAATCTGTTGTGATATGTTTCAACGCGTTAAGTGAAAATACTTTACGGGTTCAGGTAAGCTAAAACTCTTCTGGCAACATACAACCGAAAGACATCCCCACAATGCATTAAGTTCAGCAAAAACTAATATTCGCATATTAACAGGGATCCTCTCGGCCATTGCAAACTGAACGGACACCTAAGCAGGCTCGGAATAATAAAGGATGTCCAATGCAGGTTTTGCGGGGAAGAGGATGAATCGTCAGTCCATCTACTGTCAAACTGCTCTACACTGTGCAACTCAAGGGCATTGCACTTAGGAGCACACAAACTTGAAGAGGGAGAACTACCTAATCTGAGGCCTACCGATATCGTACACTTTTTAAAAGGAATCGGACTAATTGGCCAGCTGTAAACACAGCGAGAATGGAGGACACAATAGATCTTTCAGGTGGCAGTGTATCATCACCCTAATACCACACATGCATAAGTGAAAATAATAGTAATAATATTTATAATAATTCATGCCTTCACATCCCCCAGCAGCTTGCGCTAATTACAGGTGGCATCGGCTGGCCATTAGTTATTATTACGCCTGCGGCTGTAGACTGACTTAAGATGTTATCTTTCTGCATTTTCCATGGAATTTGGGAAACCAAATTCAAAAAGAATAGGTATAACACCAACATTTCGTTCAACGAATTCTGGTCTTATGTTTTAATTTCGGAAACTCCAGTGTGTGTTTAAAGTTAAACTTCTGTACCCTTGGAAATACCTGAAAACAGAAAATTTGTGGAATTTGCATACGTAGCAAACCTGCATAACACCCACGAGTTATAGACAATACTGGTATTGAAACGAAATCTATGCACATTGAAAACACGCAAACAGCAGCAGATTGTGCTTGAAATATTGTTATTTGCCGACGACCAACGACAATATTGGCATTGTTGTGAGAAGGAAATCCTATACACGTACGTATTTACATGTTGATGTGATGGTGTTGTATACCTATAATTCGTAAAACCACGTACAAGTATGGAATACCATTCTGTACAACATAAAGGTTAGAGAACGTGTAAACATGCGGCATGCTCTTCGCAAGGGAATTCATTTCATGCAATGATAATGTCGTTAGTTTATTGATAAACTATATTCTGTGCGAGAAAGTTCTAATTTGTGCAATTGTAATGAAATATTTGCGGTTTCGCTTCCGGTGTCTGTGAATGTTGTAACATAACGACAACTTAATTGGAATTACGTACGGGGACTGAATGGGTACTCTATAGTTAAGTGTATTTGCCAAACAATTGAGCTTCAAAACCACAATACAGAAAGTTAACTGCTATGGAGATGAAAATTTATTACGTTAGAGGAATATCATGTGCTGCAGGAATTCTAGCAGTTTCTTATTTTATTATTGTGATAAATAATCCAAGCATATGGCAGTTGTTACGACACATTTAAATGAGAAATTCTCTAATTTTGTTGATTTCCTATAATTTAAAGGGAAACAATGTCAAGTATTACAAGCTAAAATGAATGAAATGATTTTACATATTGCTTTTGTGATTTGTGTTTTGTGTTGAGTGTAAGTTATAAGAAATAGTATATAATAATGTAAACCTTAGTATTTTTAGTAAAGGTGGATATGATTGCTACAATTAGTTTAAAACGAAATAAGTAACTAATTATTCGGTAACTGCCTTTATGATTTTCACTTCTATATAAGTATACTCCTATACAACCGATTCATATCAAAATAGCTGCCCTTTACTTGAAGGTAAATAATGTTCTCCGTCTAACTTTTGATATATACATATGTATGTATGTACCTGTATGTGAAAGTACTACACACTACCACCAAATCCAATTGAAACTGTTCAGCTTCCCACTTAAGTTGTTTTTATACCTCAGGCATGTATAATACAGTAATAACCCAGAAAACTAAATCAAGGAACAACATTATTGGTAAACTTGATGAGAACCTCCTTGGGAGCTAAGAAAGACATGCTCAGAATCGCCACGCTGACTTTAATTTACTCCATTGCTGAATATTGTGCTACAGTATGCTGAAAATGTACCCATACCAATGAAATAGATGTCCAACTCAACAAAGCAACGATAGTCACAACAGGCACGGCAAGGTTCACCCCTACAGTGTGGCTTCAGATTCTTGGCAATCCAGCGCCTCCTCAACTACGCAGAACGAAGGCGGCCCACAGGGAGTGGGGAAAGGCTAATAATCGAGAGAAGGTTCTGCCCATTCAGCAAACCCTCTGTGCTCTTCTACCAGATTGTCTTAGATCTTGTTTTCCGATTTGAAGAAATAGTAAACTGGGGGAGGACTTCAACTTGTACTCCAATTGGCTTGATTTTTTCATCGGTAGCAGAGGAGTTAAAAACGTTGGACATTATTGGGCAAGTAGCAGAAAAACCCGCGAGGATGGTTCTTCTCCGTCAAATGTAGAGTCGATTGAGCCGATTTAAGGTGGGTCGTGGTAGAGATCGATACATGATGTCTAGATGAGGCATATAAATCTTGCCAGGGCGTGACTGCCGTGTGCCTAACCATTAGCCATATATTAAATGAATGCTTAGCCAGATCCTTTCAGGGTGAGATTGCGGAATTGCACTCCACTTTCCCTACGGCAATCGCTTGGTTCACTGATCTGGAGTTAGTTTAGTGTTCTAGATTGCTATTTTGTTTTAGTTGATTTGATTTCTAACTGACTAATGCACGTTCATACTAGCTTCTGTATTGTAGCGGTCTGTAATGTTTGTAGTATGGCTCGTATGATTAGTATGGTCTCATATGAAATATATGTTGTGTTAATATTATTAATCAAGAAATTCAATTACAACTATCTACCGCGGTGGAGTATAATTTAGTCAATTATATAATGCAGCTGACAGTAGGTAGAAAACATAACACAATTTCTCTTCGTTTCAAATGAGCTGACATGTATTTTTCTTCGCCTCCCTTACATTTCAAACTCCAGTGTTTTCCATTCGTCAGTGTATTAACAAATTAGGTTCATTATGGAACCAGTAATTTACGTATATATTTTATACGTACATTAAGGGTCCATTACTCGTGCTTCTAATATTACTTAGGTACTGAAACGACGTTTATGTTTTGAGAAATACGAATTACCTAATATATACATACATACACTACCTGAAGGTGGATATATGTACATACATACACGTATGTAATCAACGTTGTATTTGTCACAACGAATAAAACGTTATATAAAATTTTTCATGCCACTCCATTAAAAAGTAGACAGCTAGATTTTCATAGAAATTTAAATGTTGGAAATTATATATTGAAGTTTTGTATTTAGAAATGCTGTAAATTTTGTTAATTCTATTACGTTAATAGTTTTTTCGTTTATAAATAAATACGTGGCAAAAGTATGTTTGCAAAGATTACAGTGTTACATCAAGTAGTCTATATACAAAGGCTATTACCGAACTAAAGCCTACTTACCACAATGCGAATTCAACCCTGGCTTAAAGTTCACAGAATTATGTCAGAATGTAATAAATCGGATGATTCGCAATTTGTATATACAAAATATATTTCATTAAAGATCAGTGATAAGTTATTGTAAGTTGTTACATCAACATACATACATACATGTCTGAATATATAAAATTAAAACGATAGAAAGGTTATATTTGGCTTATATTTTAACTCTAAAAGAGTCACGACCGTTGTTATGACTGCAAAATGAGGAGTAAACTAACATTTGCGAAATGTGGTTAGTAGCGTTTGCTTAGATTTATAATAAGCGTTTGTTTATTGTTATTGTTCTAAATATTGTGTTACGCATATATTACTGCTTTTACTTTTCGGCGAAGCAGGAACTAACCGATAAAATATACAATATTCACTTCTGATGTGGTGAATCGTGAACTGCTACAACATTCCGAATTTATACAGAATAGTTTGTAACGTAATCTATTATTTACATAATAGTGGTAGTGTGTTTAAGCGTGACAATAGTTTTCTAAAAAAATAGCTGTTAGCGTCTAATATAGAATATATGCTGATTAATGCACGTATTCTTTGTACAAATATTTCCCACAATAAACTTCCCTTGAATCTCTAAGCCGAAGTGCTTGTATAAATTTTGATCAGGTAGGTACTAGGTTATATTACTTAATCGTATATTGTCAAGTGAAGCAGTTATGTAGGCAATACTACCAATCCAGATTATAATTTCTTCGAATATAAACCATAAATACAGAATAATAAAAATAACGTACAGATTATGAAACATAATTAGGTATACAGGGTGTCCGCGATATACAAAGCATCCTTTTAAGGGATGATAGCTATAACGATTTAGAAACAAAAACATATAATACACCTTGGGTCTATCTGTAAGCGTAAACGAGAAAAAAAAATATTTCTAAAAAACCTTATTTGGTCAAACTGTACAAGAAAACTCATCCATATTGCTTCTTAAATAACCAAAAAACCATATCAAAAATTTAGGGTTGAAAATAACTGAAAACAACAATGAAAACGAATTATTTCATACTTTGCAATTGAAGCGTGGTGTCATTTGTCTGCCAACACACTGTACCCGTATGCAGTTAAAACGGCAGATGTATGCCAAGCATCATCTGTTTATACGACCTTGAACTTGAATCGTACCAAGTCAATGGCCATATGTTTTAAAATAAAGGTACCTTTGCCGTTTTTTTAATAATGTTATGACAATAAAATCGATGTTATGTTGAAGTTAGAGTGAAAAGGGCGGATTTAATAGCAGCTTTCGATCGGTAAATGAAAATTTAAGTTGAGGGAAAGTCGCATTGAACGGAAACAATGTAATTATTGTAATTATGTTATGGCGCTTTAAGCTCTTTCGTAAAGGCTACTACAAAATTGAGTTCTTTTCTTTTATTTGTGATAAATTGGTGGTCCTAAAAAGGACTTTTTTGGGAGACAGGAGAAAATGTATTACAGAAAAGGCTCGATGTGTTGCAACACACGTCTGCAATCGTCGCGTAAATCTTGCACGGATCAGCTGCCGGTGTACAGTATGCATCGAAGTTTGTGACATGAGAAATAATTTTTTTTCTCGTTTACGCTTACAGATAGACCCAAGGTGTATTATATGTTTTTGGTTCTAAATCGTTGTAGCTATCATCCCTTAAAAGCATGCTTTGTATTTCACGGACACCCTGTATAGTAGAAAAAATATATCATTCCTATCTTCGATCTGCTTTGACGTAGCCCAAGAGTATACTGGTTATGGGAAAGGACAAAAATAAAGTGTTATAGTAAAACCTGTGACTAGCGGCGACTAAAAAAATCAAAATTGTTGGCCGTTATTCAAAG
>SMLS01070284.1:0-22353 GCA_004785975.1 Popillia japonica
GAGAATATTAAACAGTTTAAAGATAATTTCGGAGAACGAAAGCGTAAAACTTTTGAAATATTTTGAGTATCATAGCCTAAACCCTTTGAATTTCAGCCGACATGTATTGCAAAAATTTATATAAACAAATTCAACTGACGTACAGCTCGAAAACATGTACTAATCTAGTTACGTACACATAATAAAAATGTTTGTACCACCTTTTGTATAAGTATGTAATTAGAAATGTTATTCTAATATTTGCTAAGTATGGTATGAATCATATCCATGTAATTGCAAATTTAATCTGCTTTTGTTAGAGAAGAGAGTGGAAATATGTATTTGTGAAAGTATGCAATGTGATTTAACATGTATTAGAATCATAATTATAGTTATTAAGTGATGTTGAAAGAACTGGATATATATGTATATCCATACATACATATATTGTCATCATACATTTGCGTACATGTTATAAGTTACGATATTTATGGTTGATGGCCCAAGATGTTTCCCAATGTAAAGGTAGCCCAAAAAAATAAATAGATGTTTAAAACATTATAAGCACAAACACATACCCCAGAAACGTATTTTCTAATGGAGTAGCACCTGTCTATAATGGACTCCTGTGTAACTAATATTTCTTCTAACATTCGCAATTAATTGAGGTGAATGTAGTGGAAAGCTTACAAATTATTGCAGAGTAAACTTTATATACTCATTGGAAAGCAGCAATTCTTAGTGTTTGGTGCTAATAATGTCAATCTACATACACTGTAGGTCTATTTCAAACTTTACAGCCGTCAAAAGTAATGCATTTCTTCGAGAAGCGATGCCATATCTACATAATATGTCGTGGATTACGCACGGAAGATGCAGCTATTAGCAGCTTAGCTAGCGCTGATTAGCGGCTGACACTGTATCAATACTGACATATTAATATATTGACCACACAATTTTACAATAAAATGATTTTCATGAAAAAGGAAAGGGTCCGGATAATTAAATTGTATTACTCAAGTGGTACCGGACAGGATGTGATCGGCCGTTTTATCTTTTCCTTCGAGAACAGACCTGCTCCTAAAGTTCAAACGGTATTAAATGTAGTTCATAAGTTTGAAATAATTGGATGCGTTGCAAATTGTAGGGCATGTATTAAAGTGCGCAGAGAACCCCGAATACCAATAATAAATGCTCTTGTCTCTGAATACTGTATTGTGCTAATTTGCTTGATAATTTTTTCGTTTACTTGTGAAAGATCAATCTTGAAACATATTAAAACACTGCGCAAAGATTAATTAAATATACAATAGGAATTCCTTTAGTTACATTGTCTCATTTTTCACATAATTGATGCGTCAAGTGGTACACAATCTCCAAAAAAAAAAAACGCCAAAGCAACACAACAGACACTGGCTGCTGGTCTCGTATATGCGTCGTACTAGCAGAAAATGACAATGACGTATATGTACATAAATAGGGCTATGACAACTGTGTCGATAATTTGCATTATTAGTAGGATTCGAGTTCTCTCAGGGCCGACAGTGTATGTTCATGGTTATTCACAGATCTAAAGACGGCAGAAATTAATACTTGTTGGATCATACATGAGTTTTACTTCTGAATCGAAGAATAATTAAAATTATGAAATGTTGGTAGTTATTGGGGTTGAAAGAGCACCGTAAATTGAGAAATTTGGGTCACAACTATCGCAAGCCGTGATACGTACTTATTTTAACAAAAATAGTGAAAAGTCCGGACTATTCGTATGTAGATATCTATTGCTATTTGATAACAAATATGTACTTCTGCTAATACAGAAAATTAATTGAACCAATTTGGTCTCATAATATTCGATTATGGCAAACAGCTGCTGCAAATAGTTTCAAGAAAATGCTCTGTGTTGTAGATGAAGTGCCTCCAAATATCTACCTCAAAGAAATTAGAGATTCACTGAAGACACATGCCATGCCTGTCCATCACTAATTTGTGACAGAAAGCAGTTTACTTACTTAATAGGTTTACGTCCTTAAATATAATAAAATCAATTCTAAAAACTTCAACCTTATCACTTCCGATAAACTAAACCATTTTTCATAATGCAAGTATGATTACCTTGAACTTATCTGAAAAGGGGACTGCGAAGAAGTTATAATTTAGCATATTTTTGATACTAAAATATACACAATATGATATAGGTCGTCCCAATTTTCAATGAATGAATTAATAGTATATATAAGTACACTCATGGAAAGTAAAGATTGGACAGTTTCAATACGTTGATATAAGACAAACTGTCCAATCTTTACTTTCCATGAGTGTACATGCATACGATAGCAGTAACGTCAATATTTTATGCATAGCGAGTAATTCCCTCGCCGCTACTCTGACATATGTATGAGCCAGGGCATCCTCGGATAAAGGTATGTAAGTACGAGAGTAGTATAGAGAAAATGTCGCATTCACTTCTGCATTTATCCATAAAAGTTAATTACCTCAGATAATTTTGGTTTTTAGCTAATCGAATTATTGATTGAAAACGACTTAAGTTGATTAGAAAGTATTAAACAGTTTCGATACGAAACTGAAGTAATTAGAAAGAGCAATACATTACATAGCAGCAGTTTTATAAGTATAGTTCTTTGCACATTATAAGACAAAATGCTTCAGGGCGTCGAAATACTTTAATGAGGCGCCCTGTTGTGAGGGTATAGGAAACACAAACACCTATTATAATATCGGGATTAGAGCAGAGGAGTATTAAGGAGTAATTGTAATTCCATAATACATACATATAGTATGTGTACACATATAATAATATAATATAAACACAAAAATAGATAGGGACTAAAATACGATTATTTAAAATATGATATTAGATGAATTTTGAAATTGGTTTGCACGGTTACAACTTTTTCAGAACTTCAAATTTGCTAATATATATGTAATATTAAAGTAGATAATTTACCAAATATAACAACGTTATTTAACGTTAATTAATGTTATTACGACGAACATACTTTTTGATTTGACTCCAGATCAGTTCAATTGGATTAATATACAAGAATACGGTGATAATCTTTAAACGGCCTTGTATATAATACTTCTACCAGTTGTGCTTTTGTATAATAGTCTTCATAATATAAATCATTTGATTCTAAAAATTTTGCTATATTTAAAACCATTGTTTTTTAAAGTTCTCCACAGCGTTGTAATTGAGAACTGTATTTCCACATCGTCTTCACTAAGTTTCTCCCATAATGTTGACAAGGTAGGAACTTGATTTAGTCTATACATATTATAAATTTGGTATATTAGTCTGTTCAAACATCTGCAATTTCGCTGCGTTTGCGGTTTATGTACGGTTATGTGCATTCTAACATTTTTTCTGCACAATTTGTATACATGAAGTACCCTAATTTTTTGATATGCTGTTTACATCCCTATGGGCTACTCGGAATCCATTGCTCTTTAAGAAGTTCGTAATCACCCTGTATATCTTCTTTCCAGATATTTCCTCACTTTTAAATCAAAATAAAATAACGAATTCATCAATTTATGGAATAAATTGATCTTTAATTAATACTCCTTTATTTTGATCTAAAAGTTAAAATATTTGGAAATAACATGAGTACTTAAAGGTTATTGAACGCAGCATTTAAGAAATTTATATGAAAAATAAACACGTTTTTGTACACAGAGTATCATTTTTACACCATCAGGTACATACCTTTATTCTCGTCCTACATTTAATTGTAGCTTTTCTTGTTAAAATGAATCAGCATTAATAAGACAATCTAGTGAAAGTGAGTAATGGCCAATTAAAAATATCTTGCTGAACCTCGTGCCAAAATAATTCATCATTTAGCTGGTATCTCATTAATAAATATTTTATTTTGCTGCATATGTTGGTGATGTCAACTATAGCACTATTGATGTCTTCGACACCATGATATGATCATTTAGATAATACATTCTATCCTTATAAAATTTAAGACTTTTTTGTGATCCTTTAAGATCAACAAGTTACTCTAGATATATCATCTGAATGCTCTTCGACACTTGCACAAATTACGATTTCTGCCGCTTCTTATTCTTCTGCGACAAAACGGTGTCGTTTACTATGCCGTGATTAACGCAACCGTCTGTACGAAATTTATTAACAATCTTATGGATAGCTGGCACAGAAGGTGGCGGACGGTTTTGGAATGCTGCTACAAATAAATTTTGTAGATCTTGATATGAATTATTCCCCGGGTACTATAATGCAATCTGTATTTTTTCTTGGACAGTTAAAGGCATTTTATTTTAGTTGTCCTCAGAGTTTGTCCAGACAAAATACCATACGCTACAGACAGCGAACGCTGACTACTCCTCCTCTCTATCACATACATACGCAAGTACATACACGTTTATGTGTTTCTGTTTCAGGCTTAATATTAACTTTTATTTACGTCTATCTGTATGTATGTATAATGATGGTAGAACATCTTTATCAATTATTTTACATAATATTCGTTTTCGTTGGAAAAAAGATGATCCCCGTAGAGCACTAATGGAACAATCTCATATTATTCTTGGTTGGACTATAGATCAATACACTTATAGTATGCATATATAGTACATATCTATTTTCGAGATTAAAATAAAAATCAACTTTTAAGTTAAATACTTTCAGTTGTTGAATAGGTCTCTTATATTCATGAATGTGCGCTTTCTTCAAGAGTTAATAACCTTTATATGAAAATATGTATATCATGAGTCATACTACCAACAACCTATTAGGTACTTCCTTTTTTAAACTGAAAAGCTAATTTATATAAACTACATGAAAAGGACATTAGCATCCGAAATCTACATATTCAGTGATATAGTATACAGGTACCGGCGGGCTCCTATTGTCACCCGACATTGCTATGTTAACTATGTTGAAAGCTGTATTACGTAGTCGGAAAATTCAAATATGTACCTACTTAATAAAATGATTGATAACGAATTGTTTTCTACAATTGTGATAGGTTTTAAATTATTAAATCGTAAAATACTCTTCCTTAATTTCTTATTCCTGAGAAACAGAATGATAATTTCACAACCCTGCACTAAGCACTGTATTACTTATACAACCTATAAAACATAATCCATTCATTCAACGCTTTGGAGCACATTACTGGTTGATTACAGAAAAGGATCATTGTACACTGAACGCATGAAAAGATCTAAGTATATGAAACTTTTTGGTTAATAATTTATCCATTTTTACTTATTTCTATGTTTATGTACTTTATACATATATTTTAATAAGAATAAATTTTATAACAACATACAATGATATCCTAATACGGTGTGTTGAATTCTATGTTGCAAGAATTTAAGCGAACAAATAAAGATTTATGTAGCTATAAATATGTTTTGTTGAGAAAAAAGTAACAAACAAAAGCGTACAAACACGCTAAACATCATGAATTATAAGAATAAATTCGTGCAACTGTAGTAGTCATCACAGAAGTACTCATTTTGAAATTCCACATTACTATTAATAATGCCTTGTTAATTCTGTAAGCATACCTCTAATATCCTACGTTTTCCCCAAATATGAAGTTCAAGTTACCATTGTGCTTAATTTTACACGGTTATTTGCGTGTGTTTTCTCTTTCATTTTCCCTTTGTCGCATTGAGCAAGGAAAAACTGGTGTTGACGGCGTGTCAGGTGAAACGAATTGTAGCGGGTAATATCTGTATAATTACTTTTCGAACTGAAAACTGCTGGTTGTTTTTGCGGGTTGAAAAATACCCATTTTTACCAAAATATGAAATAGAGATGACAAAATCCACGATATAATCGTTCAGAAGGTATTCAATGTTTTCATGTAACAGAATTCGAATTAACAGCCAGTAAGCACCTTCACATTGCTTATAACTTACTTTTACAATTCGACATTACGTTAACTATGTCACCGATATTTACTAATTGACCGAAATACATATTTCTTCTCTCCAATAAATCCGCTTTTATTATATTTGTGGTTGTGTATGTTTATTTTTAGTACTAAACGATTAAGTTGATTTCTAGAAAGTACCACATTGTGTGTGCGAGTTTGTTGTGGTTTAATTTAATTGTATGGCACATAGCCCCTGTATTGTCAATTTATACACATGTAAATATCATGTTTCTGGAATGAAAGCGATTTGAAGTTTATTAAACATGATTATAGTATTAACTACGTGACACTAACGGCTGCCATTAACTGTATTGGCGCAATATTACTTGCTTAATCTATTCGTGCATTTTGATTATTGTCATATACTTTGTACAGTTGATTCGACCTTTTGCTTTCTCTCTAGTATTAAGTTTAGAACCCCAATTGTTAATAGGAAATTTAGCACAACTTTTTTCAAATATTGAAGTTTCCACTTTATTTTCCTGAAATTTTACGAAGAACTGAAAGTTTGGCGAAAAAAGAGAAAGCATTTGGAGTGTGAAGACCTAAAACTTCAGACGCACGCTACTGTTAGAACAGGCTAGAACTTAGAAAATGCATGCATCTAAAACGTTTTCCTTACAAAGAAACTACATATAAGGCAAATTATATGTGGTTCGCTTTTTGATTCTCTCTCTAAAGAGAATCCTAACTTGAAAAATATGTTTCCTTGATCTTTAAAAATAGTGAATATAATTATACCGGTCGTTTTGAAAAATAGGATAAATAAAGCCGGGAAGAGGTAAGGGGTATGAAAATTCGCTAAGAAGTGAGGACGCGTATGAGTCTATGAACGGTGTACTCTACAATATTGGTGGGAACGTAGCTCCCTTTACCTCCTCCTCGCTTTAAATATCCTATGACTCAAAACGACCGGTATAAAGTAAATATGGCAGTCAGTACGATGCTTAGTTCATTTTATTTAATTGTATAATTGCAGAGTAAGAAATACGCTAGACGTATGAATGAGTAAACCATTGTTCACTTGTTCTTTGAATTGTAGTTTCATTATGTTAAGTTTATTTAAAATTTGTAAGCAAGCCGCAGAGGACATTTACTTTTACATAACGTATGTATAAATATATATTCACAATATTTAACATTACATAATTCATTCAAAGTTGACAGTTTTCCTGTTTCACTAATCAAGGCATGTAGTTCCATCAAAAAAATGCTTCAAGAAATATTGATTAACAGAATTGACGAATTAGTTAAAACGCTCTAAACTAGAGTTAAGTTAGATGGTTTATAACTCTTATGGAGTGTTATTACTTTTATCCGTGTCATGTAGAGAAGAAATTGAAGAACTGTTTACTATGTATGAACGAGTGCCTATTTGATTTTTTTGTTCCTATTAAGTTTATTTAATTTGTTATAATAATAATAATAATAATAATAATAACGTCTACTAACATATGCTTTAGTTTTTAAGTACCTTCACAAGAAGTAATCTAGCGGTGTCAAATCTGGCTCCCTATCCAACGATTCGGGAACACTTGATCTAAATAAACACAGATAGGTGGGAGGTGCACTATCATGTTGAAAGAAAATGTCATTTCTCGGAAGATCATGTTCCTCATTTGGATATAACTTTATTAGTTCGGGAATGAGGTCGCCTCGAAGAAACTCCAAATATCTTGCACCAGTTAGGTTCGCGTCGAAAAAATAGGGACTAAAAATTCTTTCTTCGACTATGCCGCACCACACATTCACTTTCTGAGCATGTTGAGGCGATATTCCCATCATCCATCGGGAATTCTCGGGAGCCCAATAACGACAGTTTTGCTTATTGACATGGCCGTTAAAAGGAAACGTATCCTCGTCAGAGAAAACTACGTTTCTTACGAAATTATTATCATTAGTGCATAGCTCTTGCATTTGCTCACAGAATTCAATTCGGCTATCACAGAGGTCTTCAGATAACTTATGAATAAGACATACCTTATAAGGACACACGGCTTGTTTCACAATTTTGTGAACTGTTGACGCTGCCCTATTGAAATCAGAAGTCACTTGGTTAAGTTACGGAATTTAGACTCAATATTGCTTACCATGCTTTAGCTAATGGGGCGCCGACCAGGACGAGTTTCATTGAATAATTCAACTACTTCTTGTTGGATGTGCATCTTGTCTTCAAATCCGATCATGCAAAGAATTTCAATTCGTTCTCGTTCAGAATTTCACCATTTTAAATAAAATGACAAGGTCACTACTCAATAAACAGTTCAAACATACTGCTTTTGCCAAACGAAAGATAAGAAATCGATAAGAAATACAAAAAAAAACTAAAAAAAAGTACAATTTTAAGATTGTATCTGACAGGAACAAAAAACATTCTCGGTCGCTAAGACAACTGTCAGACAAGCATAATTTTTGACGATGTGTTCTATACGTAGAATAACACGCTCTTTCAATTGGCATGATCAAATTGGGTGTTGCCATTTAGAAGAATTATCAATGGAGTCATATCTCCAATGACGAGTACGTCACACATATGGGTCTTATGTCGAAAAGTGCCTTTGTTTAAAACAAATTCAACGTGGCAAAGGATTTTTTCGAAACCTCTCAATTTCAGAAATAATGAATTTATTCGTTACTATTCGAAAGCACTGTATAATCGTCAATCTACCTGACATTTGTTGATTTGCTCATTTATTTCTTTAATCGCGTTTTTAACACTAGTATGATTCCTATTTAACAGAAAAAGTAGGTAATAATAGTTACATGTTCACAGACATAGTTTCTTGAGAATAGTGTTGTCATATGTATGTACCCTTTTAATAGATAATGTGTCAAGTAGAGTTGGAAACTTAGTTTTATCCTTACGGGTTGTTTTACTTGCCAAGTCGTATATTTTGCGTCACGATATAAATCCCAAATGAATATAAACGTGTAATACTAAAGCAGGTATGCTCCTCACATATTATTGCAGTTCTATTATACCTCCTTACTAAGATATTGCTTCTCATGAAATAAATAGCAAACTAATGTAAAAATTTTAAGATCTCTTCCTTGTGTTTAGCATGCTTATTAAAGATGTACTGACTAAAAAAATGTCGCTTGTATATACTTTTATTGAGAGATACAGTATGTGTAAGCATTTGCATAAGAATCCGAAACAGAGAGAAACCGATGATGTCAGCATAGAGAGTTCCTCCTCCAATAATTCTCATCTAAACTGACACTGAGTAAAATGGATCGGTCGAAATACTATCTAACAGCCCTCACATTACTTTGAGATAGGTAATATGTTCAAACAGTTAATAGGTTACTAACAATAAGAGATACCCTGTGTATATGAAAGATAAAGAGCGGTTTGTTCAGCGCCGCTGCGCTGCACCATCATGGTAGCACAAGTTCTTCGCTTAGCAGTCTATCGGGATCAACGCACCTGTGAAGGAAGAAAACAAAATGAGACGTAGCAACAGATCTAGATTACATAGCCTGTTTGTAGCACTAGATACATACATTCCAACCACAATAAAACATTGATATGGACCAAGAAGATAGCACAATATTATTATCTCCTTTTTCAGATCTAACTAACTACTTTTCTCCGACGAGTACAAAATCAAAATTACCTCCATTACATCAATCCAGTGAAAAGTATATGTAGATTATACTACCACTTCTACACACAAATACACTCCCTACCCATACATTAACTTTAATCTTAATGTACTTCCATTTTATTTAAACTTCAGTAGCTTTTTACACCACAATTTTACCATCTACTCTAATCGCTCTGATCGCTACTACGCTACTACGTATTTTTATCGACAAAATTGAATCAGTTTACATTTCGGGTAACATATACAGGGTGTATTTGAAATAAAAAGAAGAAAGAGAGCGCCATATTTTGCGAACATGGTGAGATAGCTGTTTTGCGGAAGATATAAGCTTTCTTTGAAGTTTACGTTTGATGATGGATCATACATTTTCGATAGGATTTTCTGTATGTCTTCCAATAAAAAAAAAGAAGAAGAAACGTATCAAAATTGATTTCACCACAATATAAATATGTATATTCAAACGTTCTGAAACATATTATTGAAAGTGTCTAATGTTATTCCAGTGGCGTCAATGCTTAAAAAATTGGAGTAGCGAGATAAATAAAATAATTGATTATTCAATCAAAGTAACAAAGGTTCCGCGTAGGTACTGTAATAATGTGTGTTTCTCGAATAACTACCTACCTAGATACTTGTTCTTCGTGTAAAATTAAAATTAAATTTCATAAGTTCCAGAACTTATATGAACGTTGCAAATCATTTTCATTTCTTGTTTGTTCTGTGTTTTAGGGTCATTCTGTTAAATAAACACATTTTTTCCGTATTACCGCAACCACTTGTATTTAGCGAACGGTACAAACGTAATATAGCAGATCTGGGTGTAATTTAGTATGTACCCTCAAACAATAGGAGGCCGGCTTTGCTGTAAGAAAAGACAGGTTGAATTGGGAAACTAACAGCCACCTATTTATTAATATTGAAGTTACGCCGAAGTCGTAAATTTTAAGACCTTTCCTCATGAATATTCAGATATTTGGTTAGCGAATACGTTCTAAAGACGGATGTCTGTTGTATACAAATTGACTTGCAATTCAATAAAGATGTACAGCGCGTCAATGTCAATCCGAAAGTAAATTAGCAAATAAATGAAGAAATTCCGCAAATACGTGCTTTAAATCCTCCAAATTCTAGGAACTTGTTTTCGCTTTTGTAGAAGAACATGTCAAGTATGTTAAAGTTAGTCAGCTTAACGGATTGTTTATATTCTATTAAATACGATGAAAGAATCAACACCGTGCAATATTATATGACAGCTATCACAGTTTGAAAGAAATATGTATATTGTGTCGTCGGAGTTATTTAATTGGTCTCCATTGGACTAAGTGAATATAACATTAAATGATAAACGTTCGCCTTTGTCTACAAAGTTTTGTTTCGTCACGATAAAGCTCACTCATCGGCAACTGTTGCTGCAAGCTACTACTTCTTTTCGATTTTTTTTTGCACATGAAACTTTAACTTGGTAGTTTATTTTGAATAATTAATTTGATGAATTATGATGAAGTATGTAGCTAATTACATCGCTCTCGCAGATAAAACGGTAGCATAGTCACAAAATTGTTGTTATCATTGCTGCTAATTAATCTAACTTGTAGACTTAATCTGAGCTGAAGAATAATTAGTAAAAGTCACGCAAGAGTCGGAGGAACCGTATAGGTATCTTCAGAAAGGGAATAAGCGCCTTAGATTCGCAAATAAAAGATTAAATGAAAATTTACTCAACGCTAACCCAACCGCTAAACTGTTTAGCACAAATATATTTTTATAATTTACTGGTATGAAAAATGAGCCAAAAAAGTGTGTTCATAAAGCAAAGCGCAACATTACCGCAACAAAAACAATATTCAGCAAATATACCCCAAATTCTGGACTCTTTTAAAAATGAACTAAAATATAAGTCAAACAAATTCACACTAAATTTCAAGAAAACATCTAACTAATTAACGAGCTGTGTGCTTTTTATTTTTCCTTCACGTCAAATATTTTTAATTTAAACTCACTTTAAAATTTATGCCACTACACTATCATCCGACATTGTTTAAATTTACTTCAAAATTATCAATTCGACGTGAGAATGTAGCATACATAGATGGTGTTGCCTGCACATTTTGTTAATGGTTTAAAAGATTTGAGATAATTTCTTCATTCTTGTTCTTGTATTAACCAACGATAGCTAAAAATAAAAATGTTTTTTGGCAGCATCTATGTACATATTAGTTTTCGCCTTCGCCGTGTGTTGTTATTTTATATACTTCCTTATTTTGATAGCCATGATTTTCCTTTCTATTAATTACTAACAAAGATAAAGAGTTTTACGATACTAAACATCTGATAAAACTTATATGTTTAAAATGCATTAATTTGTAATTGTATATTCTAAAAGACAAAGTCTCGGTCCCTTCTTAATGTTTTACATTTAGGGTTAACAATTAAAGAATCTGTTCGCTAAAAACATTAAAATGCAATGTATAGAGCTACTATGCTAGGTATTTCTCACACAAAGCTTTAGATAATTGCTTTTTTGTTCCTATCATTTACCTACATCTCAAAGAAAAACCTTCAACGATAAATATAACTATGCATTATTAAAATTAATACACAAGGTTTAAAAATACACAAGTCGATAATCTGCAGAATATGAAATGTATGGTATTAATCATGACTATTATTCTGACTTTTTTTCTTTTATTCGTGATATTCAATCACCGTAGAACAAAATATCTAAATAGAAATAACGGGATATACACACGATGTGTCATTATTGCGGATATCCTGTTTGGCAGCGAGTAGACAAAACAAAGATATGGCTTTTTATATAGTGTCCGTAACAATAATAGCATATTTACGCCACACTTTCACGATCTATGTAGACAACGGGTATGTTTTAGCGGAATAATTTCGATATTCACGCCACCTTCTTCGTATTAATCACGTTCAGGAATCTGTCGCCCTATTTTCCATAAAACAGAATTTTGATTCTCATTATATTGGACGATAATTAATTTTGATAGCTTTAATAAATTACCGTACCCGTGAACGCGTCCGTAGTAGGCGTCAATAGTTTAATAGATACGATTTTTTATACCTACATATCTTGTACAGATATGAAAAATTACATACACAAGTTAAAACATCTTGTACTAGCACACAAACGGTAAAACATTATGTTTGCAGTTTTTCGAATATTTTCCGTTCAATTTAGTAGAAAACTGATTGAAAGTATGGAAATTGGAAAAGTCATTATTCAAGCAAGCTGTTTGAATATGATTTAAATTCATGAAAAGGTTATTTAGCAAGTAAAAATACTATTTGCCGGCGAATATTCGACCGAATACAATTTAATTTTCTGTTACAAAATTTACAAATTTGAAATTTCCGAATGCAGTGTTCAAAGTCGTCGAATCCTAGAGTGAAACACAACGATGACAAAACTTGAAAATTAAAATGGCATCGTTTCTACTTAACGTATATGTGATGTGCACTTATCGACAAATTATTCTAAAAATAACTTATTGGAATCATTCAATTTATCTTTAGATTATCAAATGTAATTTACTCTCGTCGGTGGCGCTTCTGACGCGTTTTGCGGTAATGTTGTCATTTGCTCTTGTGACAAAATAAAATATCCGTGGAAACACATTTATACCGATAGCTTACGTAGCAAGAGTTGTAGTTATAGACTTGACCATGAATACAGTTCAGAAAACTGCTGCAGCTGCATCCACCACAAAAAAAATATAAAATTTTGATTTTTAATACAACCGTCCCTGAAAAATAATACACAGTTATGTAATAATCAACTTTGAGTTAAGAAACATTTTCCGACATTAACTCGCGTTTATATGGAAAATAAAAGTGAATAAGAACCTGAAAATTGAGTAGATACATAGAAAATTAAGGAACAGTATAACATAAGCTATTTCGGTAAGCGTATCCGCAGAATAGAATTAGCAGTCACTCGTTTTGCAGAAATAGACACGAGAGTCTATTTATAAAGTCCATAGCTGGCAGGTGATGGGAAATAGCGAAAGGTTAGGCGTCAAACGTAATCATTTTACATTGCACAAAGCAAGTGTGCTTTTACTCTATACATTATTAGCTATATTATTTATAAACTCATATTTTAATTTTCCGCACTTTTGTACTTTGATGCAGCATGTAACATTGGCCTTACCGAAACACGTTAAACTAGTAATATCTACTTTTATTGTAGATTTCATTTCACAAAATAACTAAAACTAAAGTCGAAATTACTCGTTATCAAAGAAAACATATTTATCTTTCACTGTTAGAACTTAGCTCAAAGAAGATAACCTGAAGCTACAAAGAGGTTTGTATTATCGATTTACATCAACAGAGCTCTTAGAAAATGCTTTGTCCAAGACGGAGAATAATCCGCTTTGGTGAACGTCTTTGATAGAGTTTGTGTTTGACAAATATTTTCCTTCATGCCAGCAGTATTTTGCATCGATTGTGGTTACTACTATTTTAAATTGACTTACTTGCTGAAACAAAATTGTTATTATACGGTTACTTGTAATGAAGATCCAGTTTGCAAAAATGTCTTTTGTACTAATTTATCTTGAATAATGCTAGTTTTGTACCAGCTATATTAGCAAGCTGCGAATTTGGACAAAACTAGACTTATTTCATTATTGGGCAGGAGTAATAAAGCAATGCACAAAGAAATAAATTAGATACATAAGTAGATCAGATCGTCTCAACCTGCGTATGCAGTACGGATACAATAGCAACTGTGCATCTCTTATTAGCCTCAGTTGCTGGTCATTAACGCTATCTTCACTTCCGGTTGTTATGTTGCAACGAATTTACTATTTAAATATTTATTTATTATTTAAAATAATTTTTAGTTAAACTTTACGCTAATTTCTTGATTTTGTTGTATAAATCATTCTTTCAAAAGTGTTTCTATCTATCTGAAGCATGCACAAAGTAATACTCGTTTTTCATTAGTATAAATTGTATTACCTATACATGAATTACAGTTTTTACGGTATTAATAGATCCTGTATGGAGGAAACGCTGCAAGGGAAAAAAATTAGCCGTAAGGAAAAGTATATGACTACAAATGTTTTCTATTAATTCAATTAATCTATGGATGTGGGTACTGCTGTTCCAGAAGTAAGTAAAGCTTTGGGTTGCTCAGAGCGTGTAATAGGTATGTAATATAAAACAGAAGCGACAAATCAGATTATTATCCAGTCCAAAAGTGCTAAATAATTAACCGAAAATAGCAAAGTGCGGATGATTGGGCGATTTGACAACCGTGTATCGAATTTCCATAAGATGTATACGGAGGTTGAGACGATCTATACATGAAGTTCTAAAATTTATCACAGCCAACTCTTTGGCGAGAGACCTTGCATACCTAAACGTTGGAGATTTGTAAAATTATTGTTAAAGTAGTAATATGATATAGCTAACTTTTTTATGTGAGATTGAACTGGTATTATGTATATCTGAAAGCACTACTTTGATGTATATCATATTTTACCGTTTATTAATTGTTTATAATTAATATATCATAATTGTGTGTGCTACATACTTTTCCAGTTGAAAGAAAAGGAAAATAGTCTGCCCAATTTTGGCAAACAGCGGAGACACTTGTGCTTTATTATTAAATTACAAAACCATAATTCTGCATTTCTTAAAAAATCAAGTAAAGTTATGAGCATCAACGTTACCTTTAACCAAATAAGTCTTCCACGTTAACTTTTTTGATATTTTGGTAATTTGAGAAAATGTGTTTAGAATGGCAGATATACTGTCTGCATTTATCTATAACACGCGAGAAGAACTTAGCTACATACGTTGAAAACTTTGAAGCTTCATATAGTTGGTAAATTGAAACAAACTGTAAACTCTTCTTCGAACTAAACGCAGATGAGAGGCGCCTGACAAATACGGATATAGCAATAAGAAACCATTAATACTCATAAATAACTGGGAATCGCTTCAGCAGAGTTTTCTACCTAAGTTTTTGGGTAAACAAAGAAAACGTATCACGCGCTGCAAAGTATCAGAAAGTTAAGATGTTTGATGAGCTTATAGAATCATTTCCTAGTTTCATTTCAAACAATTTCGATTATCGAAAGACGATTACGATATCAAAGTGGAATATCAATATGAAAGAGCTGAGTGAAGAGCTCAGCAAGCGACTCAGCTATATCAGAAACTTCATGCAAAAGAGGGAAGGAAATATAAGCCAATGAAAACCTTAAACTTCTGCAATAAAGAACTGGTTTCATGTTTATACGTAAATAAAAGGAGGCTACAACGTATTCCTACAACTTTCTCCATTCCATCTGTTAAACTTTATTAACTTACGAAGAGGAAAGATTCTTCATAATGGCTAATTGGAAAAAAATTATGCAGGCACATTTTTATGGTATTTTAATTCGCAGAGTTTATTAGTGTACTTCTATACGAAAACATTATACATAGTGTACTATAAACTAACAGTAATATTGTAAAGTGACTCCTCGTTATGAACTACAACCTTTCATCAGTGAAGTAGATGTTATGCATAGATAAAATGTGGTACTGATTAAATAAAGGGAAATAAATTCATATTCATAACTTCCAGCGTTTTACTCGGAATTACATTCACATATGAAATTCAAAATTGTGTTTTCCACTCAGTCGCAACGCGACACATACATACATACATATGTATATATGTACATAATTCACACGTTGCGGCGATGAAATACAAAAGAATATGCAGTAAATGAATAAAATGCATATATGTACATAAATGGATAGCAATGCACACAAATTTGTAAAACAATTGCATTGTGCGTATATGTATATAGAGGATACGAAACATTTTAATTGGGATCCTAGAAAATACACCTTATATATATAAATAATATAATTAGAATGGTGCTCTCCCAGACGTTTTTGTAGAAAATTTCAAGCTCTAATACAAATCTTCTGATAGCTTACGCCGTTAAGGCTGCGTCTACAAAAAAAGTAAGGTTTTCATGATATTTTTGCTTTTTTTGCAGAAGGTACCCCAACGGCCCAAGCTATCAAAAAAGACCTAAGTATAAAATTTTCTACAAAAACCTCGGGGAGAGCACTATTCTATCTGTTATGATCTTCAAGTTATACTATTTACAAAGGTGTGATAAGTGCTGATGTTATCTCTGTTTAACTAGTCTAGCATTGCTCACGCATCCCAATTAAGATATTTTGATACCTGTATATGTATGTAGTTACCAGATTTTTGTTAGGAAATAGGAATAAATCGGCTCATGTTTTTTAGATATTTATTAGTAATTGTATTTAAAACTAGTTTTCCTGTTTAAAGTATAGTTTAGTCACTAGTTTCTAAATTATAATCGAAGAAAAATACATTCTGATAAAATTAATGACGAAGTAAGGAACGGTGGTAACCTAAGCCATATGCTGTACATCTCCTATGCGGATAAGATTGTGAAGGAAGTTGACAAACAAGTAAAACCGCTATATATGTATATGTAGGATACACAGGTATACCTTGAAAGAAGAGTTCGGAATACCTTTTTGCTGACGATATTGTAATAAAGCCAGAAGCGTTCAATACAATCTCGACATATGGAATGATAGATTGGAAACAAGAGGAGTGAAACGTGTGACCATAAAATACGAAATAGATGATGGCGCAACTAGGTTACATCTGAACCGATTTCACATTTCATCAAAAAGGACAAGTTGGGTGGTCAGGACATTTGCAAAGACTGGATGGAAAACCCGCAGTAAAAAGAATATGGGAGCCCAAATCATGGATAAAGAGGAAGAGAGGAAGAGCCAGAGAGACATAAGACCGAGTGCTCGGGAAAACGTGACACACAGAGGAAAAATATGGCAAGAAGCAAAGTAACGTGCAGTAACGAGAAAATACTGGAAATTCTCCACAAACCAATAAAGTGTATTTATACATATACCTACATCCCTAAGGGTACACGGGGATTTTTTTTATTATATAGCCTTGGCCATAAGTATTTTCCACCCTTCACAGCTCTGATTACAAGAAGCATGTTAGAAATAAAAGAAATTTTTGTACATATTCTTTGTTATGTCTATAAACAACGAATATTAATATTGGGAAGATCCTCCACGGGCTTTTATGACTTCACGAATCCATCAAAGGCAGACACGGCAATTCCTAAAGCTTTTGCTACAATCCATTTGCATTCTACTTGCGTTAATTCACAAGCTTTAGTCATCCTTTGTTACTTCGTAAAGTTATACTGCAAAAAAAAATCACAGACACGTGATACGTATTCGCCACCCTCCGTAAAATCAAGTTTTATGAACATTATTGTATTTCTGCGAAATATGCTAGATATTGATTTAACTAGATGACTTGTTATACGCTATTTGTGGTGGTTATTTTTGAATATTTCTGGAGGAAATAACGTGAAAGAAAATATTGTAACAAAAGAAGCCTAAAGCTTGTGAATTAACGCAAGTAGAATGCGGATGGATTGTAGCAAAGCTTCGAGGAATTGCGGTGTCTGCCTTTGATGGGTTCGTGAAGTCACAAAAGACTGTGGAGGATCCTCCCAATATTAATATTCGTTTTGTAAATTATAAAAAAATGTAAACGAAAATTTTTTCTTTTTATTTCTTACATACTTCGCGTAATCAGAGCTGTGAAGGGTGACAAATACATATGGTCATGGCTGTATATGTGGTACACGTAAATATTTTATTTATTATTATAAATACATATATGTATGAAGACAACATGAAGAAAAATGTGCAGGCCACCTTATCGGATTACTTTCTTTCGGGTCTTATAAAAATACGGTGTATAATCAGATTCACGCCCCTGTTAGTATCGCACACTGTACATCTTTTAGCCAAACGAACAAATTCAATAGGAACAGGTAGGATACTTGACAAACCAAGTGCTTCTCTTCTGTAAATGTAACTTCAGAAACGAAAGCTGGGTCATACACTGATGCGACGTTTACTCTGAAAGCCTCAAAAAGTCATCAGAAAATGACAGTGTCACAAATGACATAAACATGTGGCAAATTATGTGGGACAGCTTGTACACCGTACTAGCTTAGGTACTAATACTGCACACAAACATAAATACACTGAAACTTAACTTGAACATTGTACTACCTACTTATTACGTAGTCCATTAATTTTTTGTTCACGATTGCTGACAATATATTTTTTAAAGGACACTTAGAAGTTGCATTTTTTGAAGTAATGATAGTTCAGTAAGACAAGAAAATACAAAATTATTTACGTATGTAATTGTATATACACAATAGATTTATTAACAAAAACTTATTAGGTAACAATCGAGCTGTAAAACCGTATTACGAGGCAATGAAAAAACAATAAATTACCCATAATACGACAACGATTCCTACTTCTTCTTACAAAAAAACGACCTTTTTAACGGATCACGTAGTATCAACTTAAAACTGTATGACCTCCGCATGGTTATTGTTTTTTTTTATTAGCTCCTTATTTAAATATATGTGTCGGCCAAGCGTGTTTACTGGTAATCACACAGATCGCATAACAACAAAACGTCAGATTTTTCTCGGGTACGAATTTACGATATTCTAGCCGAAATAAACAAGTAAGTGTCACTCAAATCTCAAGGTAAATAAAACATCAACAACATGTAAATGAGACCATTACAGCTCAAACAACAGAGAGGCAACACTGTTCATACTTACGTAAACGAAATATGAGGCATTTTATTTAATAGTTATTATTTGTATAAGTGTTGGGTATACAAAATATGTATTGGATAAAACATGATTAAAGGCAACATTTATTAACATTAAATTAAAACCAATCTTACGTTAGAAATAAACGTTTGCAATGGCTTGAATTAGTGGAAATACCAAAGACAATGGCGTCGTAATCTCGTAATAAAGATGCTTACCTAATACATATCATAATGCTACTACATTTATCACATGGTACATTATGTATACCTGTATAATACACATACTTTGTGTAAAACGCAGGCATTCATATTATTTGTTTTCTAAACATGTAAATGGTGTATGTATGCTACATTATTATATCTATACATCTAATATCGTTTGGTGCCGTTTTGGCCGTGTAATATAATTATTCCCACAATTCGAATGTACTTCCTTATAAACCAAAATACAATTAATATTTAGCCACGTTTGTTAAATAATGTTTTTATACATTATAAAAGTCTGTTGTCAAATAACTCGTTTAATGTATAAATGGGCAGTATACAGGGTGTAAAAAAATTGGATCGGCTGACTTTGAAGGTGAAACAAACAGTTTTTATTATAATTATTATTTTTCTCTACGACGACGCGACGTTTTGACTTATTACTAGACGATAAAATAAGGATGAGTAACGTTAGAAACGCAAAACAAGCAATATAAGAGATTTGAAGAGTAAGTGTTGGCACAAATAGAAGACAATGCTTCAACCTGCAATTGCAGTTAACATTAGACCAAATCACATGAATATTTGCTCGATGGTACATATATCAATCTGAAACACATCGTAAAGTTTGTTCCTCGATGTTGTTCCTTGCCGAAAAACGCTTTATAAGAGAAAGTATTGTTAACTCTCGCAACGCTCATATTTGGAGTGTGGATAGTCCCAGTGTACATGTATTCGTTGTTAATATATGGGCAGGTATCATCAATAATTGTCTCATCGGGCCGTACATTTTACCTTTACTATTGAATAGCAATGTTTATCGTATTTTCCTTGAAGTTCTAGAAAATGTGAAGACAAATGTGATTCTACCACAATGGACACCGCCTTATTTCACAACCACGCTACATCATTGCTTGAACCAAACGTTTAGTGAACGCTGCATTGGCCGAGGTGGGTCTATCACACGGCCTCCTCTCGCGCCAGAGTTATCGTCGTTAGATTTTTTCTTGTGGCGGCATCTGAAAACTATTATTTATAAGATTCCCATTGCCACAGAAAGAGAATTAGGTAGTAACTTGGATAAGTGCTGCGGCTGATCAAAATATTTCTGAGGTATTGCCATGAGTGAGACAATCAATGTTTCGGCGATGTCGCCTTTGTGTCGAAGTTAATGGAGGAAAATTTGAACCATTTATTGTAAACAAGAGTGCATTATTGTCGTGTAACTATTATATGTATGTAATGTAACTGTTATATTGTATTTGTATTTAGGATTACATTAATAATTTAATTTTTCCACTTAATTGTTTGTTTTTCGTTTTAAAGTCATCAATTTCCTCTTTTACCGTATGGTATTGAAACAAAACGTCGCCGTCGCACAGTGGTTTCAGTCCATATAGAGATTTGCCAAAAATGCATTTTGGCGATGTCATCCTTGATGTTCGAAATTGTTACTATAGTAAATTGTACATACTAAAGTATTATTTGCCAAATTTTCTTTTTATTTGAAGTTTCCGCTGTTGTTTTACAGTGTCTTAAAGTTGAGTGTTCCGATTATTCCCGAGAAAGGCATACGCGCGTGCATTGAATGTGTAGTGAAATAAGCTAATACTTTATCAATATTTACTAATGTGTTATATACCAGTAGAACGAGTGTTTCATTTACTTTCCAGACCTATAACTTCCTAATTAAAAAATACATTAGTGTCTTTTGTAGAATCGCTTTTTCATACCTGTGCTGAAAATTAGGTAATAACTACTTTAACTAAACTTTTAACTACTCGCCGGGTTTGCCCGGGTCAAGCTGTTTACTGCATTTGGAAGCTAATATATTTGTCTATAAAATGTACTAAAACTCAAACTGCATTTCGCTGCATTTCTATGTGAAAATTACAAAATTGGGAACAAGAGAGCAATTGCATATTATTATTTTCTAATGCATAGCGTAAATGCTTACAATATATGTTTTTAATAACATGAATAAAATAAAATTCTATATGTGCCCTCGAAGGTACATACATTATAAAGATTTTAAAATTCTAAAAATATATTAGGTATAAACATTCCTGCTTAAATGTTGTTATTGTATGTGGCGTACACGTAAAGATAGATAGTAGGTATATACCTATCTGATATTTTTATTTGTGGCATATGCCGCATATTTATAATATCAAAATATATTAGTAGTTGATAAGGTAGAAAATATAGTTATTAACCAAATCCGTGTTTGTTACTGGCATAATAAAAACAATCAAAACAACCGCAAATTTCTAGAATCATCATTATTTTTCTATTTGCACCAAAATACATTTTGTGATATTCTTGTGGTAAGCAGTAAGTATAAAAGCTAGCACAAAAGATACAATTGTTAGTTTTGTAGAAACCTGTATTACATTGTTTTCAACATCTTTCTTCATATTAAAACAACTTGCATAAATAGAAAGCATGAGCTATATAAATATTAATAAACGCGAGTTATGTGTTCGTTTAATAGAACATGGAAAGCACATAAGTACAGTGCATATGTACATCAAAGAAATGTTTCCTGGTTTGACTGAAGGAAATAACACCTGTACTGTTGGAAGAATTCAAATTCAAACAGCGATGGAATAAAGCTGGCAGATCTAAAGACATATTTTTGACAAGATATGCTCAATGGCTCAATGGCGATTTTCGTATACAATTCGATAAAGAGGAGGCCCCATCTACATCACATGCAAGTAAACGCGGAAGACCGTGCAAAGATTATGAATTATCATCGGCCAGAAGCAAGCACAGACAAGCCATTAGACTATTTCAGGAATCTGGGTTGGATCATATTCACCATTCCTATATGCAAGGCCTAAAATCAATTGGAAAATCTAAACATGCTGCCATTATTGAACAGTTACGCTCTATGCCGACAGAA
>SMLS01070287.1:0-66906 GCA_004785975.1 Popillia japonica
AAAGTAATTCGTAAATCCCTGCGGCTATGTTCATCCCGGATCAGATTTTAATTATTCTAATTCAAATTAAGCAGTACCTTTCACCTGGTGATATTTCATGGAAAACAATTTCAACAAACCATAAATTTAGAACCAAATATGTACGCCTACCTGACTGCAAAGATGCAAGCAAATACGATTGAAAAATAAATAGATGATTAACTCAATTCACGCCAAGTGAAAACATTAGTTTCATATATACCAAGGAATTATTCAGTATGTAGAGCATGATAAGCAGCTTGATAACAAAATCCGAGCTAAAACAGATGCTCATATATTGACATTTGCCTCTCGCGAGAAGCACTTATTACAGATCTGTATGCGATATTAGAAATCTAATTCTAATTCGGACTTTTTAGTATTCCATTTGCCTATTTCCTTGTCAAATGCAGAAAAATACAGCAATCAATAATTTATGATAACTAATGTTTGTAAATCGATCTATAATCTATATACACAGTGTTTCCAAAGTATTTTGAAATATTGTTGTGGGCGGTTCATAATTTAGTTTTAAGAAAAATTTTCCTGTAGTTTACATCATGTCTGCTATTTTTGTTAACGAAATACAAGGTGCTCAATGTCTTATTATTTTAATAAAAGAATTACTTTGTCATAAATAGAATTTAGAAGCAGATTTTCAAAATATGCATCTCTAAATAATCTTTTCCAAACGCCACCGAGAATAAGTTGACAGCCTTCAATTAAGCGATTTTGAAGATCTTCTACTTAAGATTGAGGTTGTATAGACGAGTGTTTCAAACATCTTCACACAAGGATCTAGAGGATTGTGGGCAAAATGTGGAGATGCTCCATCATGCATAAACTATATACGCTTTCTAATTATGACAAGTATATCTTCAACCAGATGGTCCTATTAAATATAATAGCAATCCAAACGTTGACTGAAAAACTTATAGAAACCGTGCTACAACTGTGATATGTGTATTTTTATCAGCCCACTAGCGGCTATTATGAAAAGTCATATACCATATCTTGGGAGATTGTTGAGAAGATACTTACATTTTTTCTTAAAACCCACTGACAATGCTGCATAAGGATAAATATTCTTTTAGAATATTCCAAACAGTTTGGTGGCCTACATATACTTACTTGTTGAGCAATTTTTCTGGTACTCGTTTTTGGATGTTCGTCAATAATTAGTAAGAAAAGAAAACACCTTCAGGTTCTCGTTCGTTCTAAGTCGACCAGTAATATACCTTCAACTGCAAACCTTCTAGTAAACGAAGATACCCGCCCTCTGGCGGGCGCGCCTTCTATAATCCCATGAACAGGCGCGCCGCGGCTATTGCACCGCAAATGTTTTTTCTTACAAAAAACGCCATTTAACACTTTAAAATATATTTAATAAATAAAACTAAAACACATAACCAGAAATAAATGTAATTCCACAAGTAGTATTATAAAAATGTTACCGAAATAAAAATAAAACAAAAAAAACTTCTTACATAAAGCAAACTAGAAGAAGCTCTTATTGAACAAATATTCACATTAGCATTTTATTGTATCTCCATTTCCTCTTCTTTACAATTTACGCATGTATGCATAGAACTATGGTTTTTACAAATATTTCCCCACACTCCTAATACACATTTGTTTGGTTGTATTGTTTTTGTGAGTGCCACAAACGAAACAAATACCAGCTTTCAGTACTTCATCTACTTCAGACCCTTCATTTCTATATTTGGACGAAAAGAAATAAATCCCATTAGGCAACGATTGCAGACCTCTCTTTCAAGTGATCTTCCATTAGTTCAAAGGACAATCAAAAACACACGTCTATTATCTTTGGTGTCCAAATTGTTAAATTTAAATATTCCCTTTATTCCCGCTTTGTCGACATGTCTAAAAAATACAGTGAGACGTCATCGTCTTGTAATTCTGGATATTATCTGAAGCACTGTATCAACAGTAGAGGGTAGAGTTGGTAGTCCAAGTTTACCAACGACTCCTTTGAATCTTTATCGACATCTGAGGTATTGTGCATTGTTGAAAGAAATATTCTTCATGGTTCCCAAAAATGTTAAGCATCAACACACGCTAAATTCGTAAAAAGAATACACCATAAACATTACATGACCGGGCGCGCTGCGGTAAATCAGCCGCAAAAATTGTACACTCTATCTTAAACACCACACTACAACTAAAGCCCACCGAATTAACGGCTGTCCGATATTGAAATGGGTGGACAAATGTAGGGAGTAGGAATGCCTGGAAGAACGGCGGTGTCAGTTTTAATAGACATTTCAGAGCATGATAAATAATCTTTGGATAACAATTTGAAGTGAATACAAAAGAAAGCAGTAGCTAGTACTACAACGAAATTAGAATGATGCTTTGATTCTTAGGTTTGCCACAATAATTGTCAACATTATTCTTTTTAATTTTTCTTGTTAATTTTGCAAACCAGTCGTCATTCACAAAAACTTATCGTCAAAACAATCTTCATTTACAATTACAGCTCATTCATTACAAAAAAAATGTAAAACCACATTAACGACAAAACTTATCACTATCACATATAATTATAGAATGTTTACTCTCAAAATTGAACGATGAGACGCTGTATTTATATCGAAAAAGCCGAAATTAAGAGTGCACAGAAAGTACTATTGATAAATTAACGACAATTATGTAAATCGATTAGAGCTTTGTTGATATATGTATACATACACACGTATGTGTAGTTACATACATATCCAATTAATGTTTTAGTGAAGAAACTGCTTCCTATAACGGGAGTAGATTTTCTATTTACTTACTTTAACAAACTATGAATTTTGGTGCGACACATCAGTTACGTATCACACCGCTAAGTATTCTGTTGTTGATAGATCAACATTTTGGTATCGTGAACGAGTAAAATATAGGAGACCAAATATTTTTCAACTCGATAGTAATAGTATAAGTTTAAGCAAAATAAACTGTAACAAAGCGTAGCTGCATAAATGGCGAGCCAAGTGCTACAGTCGCTACTTTTTTGTCCATGTGGCAGCTATTTGAACCATTGTCGTCACAATAAAAGCGGTGTTGCTCTTAGTTCAAGAATATGACAATGCTCGCTTACTATAATCTCGCCGGGAATTGCATCTCCTCCTAGCTAACAATCTTGCAACGCGACCGCACAATTGCCAGGGTATATTTTAAAGTTAATGCACTAGTTTGTATTGTACGGCTGCGCCTTACAATTACTTCCGTTTTGAATTAACATTAGTAATGTGGTTTGTTCTGAAGTTGGACGCCAAAGGATCTCATACGTGCATAATGGCATAACTTCAGTATAAAGCAACAGTAGCTGTTGTTTCAATTTAGATTATGCACTGAATGTGAATATAATTGTACCGAATACATAAATAGAGGGTATAAGCAGCTGTACAATGTTACCATGTTGTTCTTCGGGGGTGATTAAATATTGAAGCCGTAATATAATGATAGCTTGTTAAATATATTTATTGCATTCCTCAAAAATTCTTAATTTACGTCCTCAACCTATACTGGCTGCTCTATGTTTTAATATATTTCTCCGATATTGTAAATAACTAAAAGTGCATATGTAGTAAATAAAGTTAGTATATTGATATCTATTTTAGCCTGCGGAGTTGAGGGCATCATAAAAGCTGTTACGTACATATGTACATAGGACGAACATAAGCAAACCCTGCATATATGTATGTATGTGTCGCATTCGCAAAGTCTCCTGAAGGGCAAGTTGAACGTCAACTGAAACACCATGTATCATACTGTCCAAAAAATAATAGACAGAACTGGACAATTAAAGCTCACAGGAAAAAGTACAGCATTTATGACGATCAAAGTAGGTATCAGACCGAAGCCTCTGGAAGGGTATGAACGATGAAAGACCAAAAAAATATGGATTAATCAACCTTGATATAAGCTACAGAGCATGGTACTAAGACCATTCAGTTGATCAATGGTTCTACTCCACTATTACACGTTTAAACTTTGGGCTTGATCAATTTTTGGCCTATCTTTATAGCCTACATCTGAAGGAATCTGTTTCTAAACTGTAGTAACTACACTTTTTCTCCTCCTATGTGGTATTTCCTTTTTTTCTGATAGCCTATTTAATGATAGTCAAGGTCACTTGAAAAGTTGTAGTAAAGCTTGTACCCACGACTGTCATTTCGTTTTTTATATACGTATATGTAGGTTATACGGCATATGTCTTAAAAATTATCTATATACTCTCTCAAAATGCCGTCTTGACGTTAAATAAATTCAAAAGTACAGGTAAATACAGGTAAACTCCGGAAACTCCAAACACCACAACTTTTAATTTATTAGTTCGGGGCACGTTTTTCAACCACGCGTGGATCGTCATTAGCGATAATGACTACCCACACTCCGTACTATAAAGCTCGCAGTCCTAGAAATCGCTAAGTTGCAAAGGTTTAGTCTTTTGCTTTACTCTTGGTCACTGTAGGACATAAATCAGTAATATTTGCGTAAATCGAAAATTGGAAATTGACAATAATTAATTAATATAAGTTTATTGAATGCTACGGAATATTTTGAATAATTTCTTTTTACTCAAAATAATCTACCTTATCTTTGTTTATTTCAAAGGTTGAATAATACTTTCTTACCGAACAAGGATATTTCGTTTTGTTATAATTATATCATCCACTTTTCCAGAAGATCTCACTTACGACCACATTAACCTCTAGTGGTAATAATATGGTCGGTAAAAGTTAGGGTTGGATCAAATAAAACATCAAACACCTAAAACACTAAAACTAAATAAATTTTACAAAAAATATCATTACATCTCATTGGTCCGTCTGACTAATATATAAATAAATTAAGTGCATAATTCCCAATAGGGCTTTTTCTATCTCAAATCAAAAGTTACAGCGGTTACTGCCGGCTTTTATCAATCCACAACATCAGAATACGTTAAATCCTGAACTATCTCAAAGCGATATTTAAAATGAAGGAAAGATCTACATTTTCACTCTATATAAGAGATATTTTTTTTTTCATTGCATGCAAATTGAAGGCAACGGAGAGTAAAGCGAACGCAGGGTCAAATTAATTTCAATTTAGTATCCGTCTTAAATTGAAAGCCGTAAATCACTATTTGCTGTCGTGAAGCGAAATCTGCGACACGCAGCGCCAGTAGAAATACATCTAACGAAAAATATATCGACTAGGACGAAGCTAGAAACAACTAAATAAGAAAAGGGCGACAACGACTGGAAAAAAGTCGGAGGAAAAAGGAACGATAAATATCGCTGCAGTAGTAGTTTTGTTTTCCTGCTGGGAATAACATATACTAAGGCAGAAGGATTTACCTCTCTTCGGAGAATAAATGAAATATCAATCCTGGTGAATATAAATCGCTGCATATTCTTCTAGCACCTCCTGAATTGAATGAGATAAGATACATCAATGTCAGCATGTTTTACATATTAGTGGGAAAAACGGAGATGTAGGCGAATATATTATCGTAGACCCACACGTTGAGGGCTTCAACAATAACTTGAGTCCACGTCGGTGATTCTACGGATATTTTTATAAAGTACTAATTGAAAAAAAAATTCTCAGGTTTAAAATTTTGGTCCGGTGAGCTCTCTTAATCTCAGGGGTGTTCACGAGATTTTCTAAATAATGAATAATATTAAATAAGTTAACCAACATAAATTCACTCCTCTTAATAATACACAATTTTAAGTTATACACAATTTTTTATTATACTGACACATGTAAATAATAATAACAACAAATAATAGATTTCGATAAATAACCAAAATTAATCTGTTCAATGAACATAGAAACAAAATGTACTTAACTAATAAACAATATTTATTTATTTAATAAACTTATTATTTGCGCCCTCTATTGTGACATGAATAAACTTTAATCTTAAAAATAGAAACTACTTTATCAGCCTTTCGATGGGTTTAATTAAAATATAAATTCAAGGCCAAATTAAAATTAATTGCTTGGCGTCGGTTTTTGATAAATTGAAATAATTAAAAATAGTACTATTTTCTACGTAGTTTATGGTAATAATATGTCAAATTGATTTTTATAATAATTAAATTAGTGAAATAAACAACGGAATTGATCAAAATGCAACAATAAAATGGATCGGAAATTCTAACATTATTCCTACGATCAAACTTTATCTGGAATTACGGCCTCGGAAAAGGGTAAATCGGGATAGATGGGTGAAGATTTCATCAATTCTGGTGCTTGGAAAAAATAAATTGGGGTTTAATAATCAATTCAATAAAATAATTTTAGATACAAAGCCGTTGGCGTCGTTTTTCGAAGAAGACAATATACCCAGTTAACTCGTTGACGATCCAAAACATACTATCCCTAGTTATTCAAATTTTTCTCAAAAATTGATATCTAATCGATAATTTCTATTGGTGAAAATGGAAAACAATTTTGGTATTGACAACTTGAAGACATGAAAAAAAATCAATTTCCCTTAATTTAATAATTTTTGTGGTTAGTTTTCACTAATATAATCTTTTTACCTATTAACATTATTTGATTTCAGATATTTCTTTTAACATAATATTTTACATTAATTCAAAATTGGTTTTTTACAAAATTTTCTTAATGACATATGCTGGTGAGTTCTTGGTTTCTTAATTTCTATTGGCCTAAATTATTGTTTAAATTTTACATACATAAGTAGCTTTATATTTCTCTTTAAAATTAATTAATGAAAGAATTTCAATGCTCTTCAACGTTGTTTAACCTGTCTGATACTCGGTCTCTTGCTACAACATAACCGTCCTTGTCACATTGCACCTAATAACAGCTAGGTCTCCCGTAAGTCTTCCAGCCGGTCTAAAAATTTAGTTTCTAATTAACCCCTTGTACAAGTATTATAAAGAAAATAAAATAGAACTGAAATTGTCTCTATACAATATGTATGTATGTACATAGCCGAATTCCTGATATTCCGTGACATTACATAAAATACAGAGCAAACTCTATAAGCAGTTCACTAGAAATTTACAATACTGCTCATACTTGCCATCGAATACAATACAGCTCAATAAGATTGATTAAGTATATACATAACATTGATTAAGTATATACATATGTATTCTGTCCCTTTATGTCCTCTATCCTTAGCTCTTTAGTGCAGAACATATATCTACATACATGTAACTGTTCTTTTTCGTTTCAGGTAAAAGATTCTTACAACTCCAGGATACAAAATATGTATGTATGATTATACCCATTCTCGTGCAATATACTTATATTGCTATAATATAATTAAACATACGGAGTTTTTTTATCTCTGAACATATAACGTTACCATTCCCTATGTTCAATTATAAAATGGACAAGTCAATGCATTGTAGACAATTGTACTATGCAAGTCAATGCACTCTTTTAAAAATAAACATTCATATACGATTTATGTGTTCAGAGATAAGAAAAACTCACGGTATATGTATATAAATATAGCGCATTAGAAGAAACTTTGCATTTTGATTATAAGTAAATTGTGCAACTTGTTACCTGTTGTAATAGGAACTGTGATTTACTTTTAATCCAGATTGTACAAAAAGTAGTGAATTTCGATGTTGAATTTCTACAAATTATATTACTTCTTGCAGTTGTAACTGCAAAAAAAAACAATTAAACATCTCCGCCAATATATAGATTTAAGAAATATATTCTTATTCGTTTTCACAACATATTGTCTTCGTCCATCGCCCAGCTCATCTTTCTAAGATATTTACATTAAATCAGTTATTTACATTTTACAATTTTCTATTCTTTCTCTATTTACTATATTGTTTACAAGTCGTATCCTACCGAATTTAATATATGTGACCTGTACTATGGAAAGGTACCTATGGTCGGCAAAATCAATTTTTGTTTTTTGATCGAAATTTATAGAAAATGAATGTATTTTTCAATGGAACAAACCGCAGACTCCTAAGTTTGAAACTTTTGCTGGAAATTATCCTTAAAGTTCAACAGTATTAATTATAAAAATCCGTTCAACGTTCACAAAATTATCTATTTAGGGGAAATTGCTTGAATAAATTACAAAAAAAATATTGTAAAAAGCACCACTGTATAGTGGAAGTCTAAAGAGAGGTGGAGAGCCAAGGGTAAGACGAAAAAAAGAAGAGATAGAAGCGCAAATACAAACGCATCGCACGCACACGCCTTGTTATCTTTAACAGCCGTTTACTCGCAAACTTAATTTCAAACGATAGGTACCTTTCCGTAGTCCAGGTCGCATATAATATTAATAATATCCGAAATTATCCAGCAATAAAAATCTGTTTAATTTTCTATTTTTAGTAAATTTTTTGTATCTTTAATACTCCATCAGCGCATACTACTATAGAGAATCAGTTTTAAATAGCGCAAAATAAAAAAAAATGCGTGCATCTGTTTGCTATGACAGCGTATAGGAATGTAAAAATATACCCGCATACAAAATAGTCTTTCAGCAAAACATTTGTACGCAGAACGTTTCCCAAATAGAGATCATCACTCGACTGCGATGGAGTTATATATTGGCTTCGGAATACAGGTTCAGTAATTCCACCTTACGAAGGTGGCGGCCTTGAAAAATCAGGCGGTATGAGCAGAACAAACCTAGCATAGCAAGAAAATCTGTCTCAAACTACCGTGCATCAAATTTTGAAAACGTATTTGCTCTATCCGTACCATATGAAACGCGTGCAACGGTTAACGGAACTAGAATTACCTCACAGAGTTGCTTTTTGCAATTGGTTTCAGCGTAGAGAAGTTCAACAGCCAGATATCGCTTCATCACTGACTATTATGGACGATTACCAAAGACGGTCGTTTCAATTACCACCACATTCACCGTTAGACATACGAAAGTAGCCACGATATACAGCATGTCTTCTTGCAAGTTAGAATATCCCTGAATGTTTGGGCAGGTTTGGCAGGCGATCAATTACTTGGACCACGTGCGCTCTCATAACGAGTAAATGCACATTTCTATTTAAAGTATTTGTGGGAAGCATCACCGCGGTATTTGGATGACATACCATTTGCGGAACGACATCAATAAATTATGGTTTATGAACTACGCAGCACTCGCGCATGGTACCTAGATCTGTTCAAGCATTCTTAAACGAAACTATCTCATATTGAGTTGGGCGTAGAAGACATGTCTTGGCCGTAACTCGTACCCCAGATCTAAATCCATTAGGCTTTTTTCTGTGGGAAGATATAAAAAATTTAGTGCATGATTGCCGTCCCGATATTGAAAATGCCAAAGATCTGCGAGATCTCCTTTTGTTGTAGCACAGCGCATTCGCGACAACATGCCGAAATTTACGTGCTTAACTAATTTTTGTCATCGCATTGATGCCTGTATTACTGCTCATGGTAGGCACTTTGGACATCTTTTGTAAATATTTTGTCCTGTTTCTCCTACATCGGTACACAGGACTACCACAAATTTCATTAAAAGAGTTTTTTACAACAAATAACAAAAATTTAGCATTCATAAAAATACTTCACAATAGAAAGTTCAGTTGTAAGACTAATAAAAGCTGACTTGTTATAATTAACAACGCTCTAGGTTACTCAAGTGTCGACCTACATATATGTTTATATCTCTTTGTCTTGCTCTCGTGCAAATACCAGCCAACTGTGTTTCAATACGGTTTTTCCTATTCATACCATTTAACAAGTTCTTGCCTATTTTTACTTCCGTGTGCGAGATCTTGAAAAATCAGCAATGTTTGTTTAAATACAGGATAAACAAAGAAATTAACCGACTTCAACTGCATTTTGGGCTCTAAAATTTGAAAATTTTTGAATGTTCTACAAACGAATTTCTTTTTTCATTTGCAGCTACTCATTTATACGTAGTTTTCAAATTCGGGTAATTTAATACCTATTTAACCCATTAAATGCCAACGTTGCGAAAACGCAACACCATCTTTGTTTATTTTTTTAAATAAACTAACTACATATTTTGATCACTTTTGTAGAAATTGACATTCTACGAAGTAGAAACAATTTAATCGTTCACCTATTAGTTTTGAATTACGTTATTCATCTTCTTAAGAAAAAGTATAAAACTTATCATTTTCGTTACAGCGCCACCCATTTGAAAAATATTTCCTGTGAGTGGTATAAATCTCATAAATATCTTTTTTTCCCATTCGGGCAATTTTAGTAAGTTCTAAACATACCATGAGTGCAAAACATTAGCTATATCTTTATCACTGAATGAATAGGTTTGTTGATAAATATAGTGTTGCGTTATCGCAACGTTGGCCTGAACTGTATAACACCCGTCTCTGGGGTTAATTCTTATTAGTGCGTTGTCGCGTTTGGTATTTTTATTTGCAAGAAGTATATTTTGAGTTTTTGAAAGTGTTAGTGATAGCAAAATTTGGCAAGTGCAATTCTTTGTGTTCTAGATATTAGTCATATACTCTTTTTGTATTTATGAGGCGTCTACTAGTAAATATGAAAATACAAAGGCGTTGATATATAAAGAGTTAGAAGATATTAGCGAGACGATGTCAGACGTTGAAGATACAGACGTAGCTGTTATACCCCTGGATGTTGACGAACTAACAGATGAAGGAGTTATAGATGATGCTGAAATGTTTGAAAATCGACAAATTCCGAGCGATATAACTGGTACTTACATTTGAAGTTATTAGAAGCGATAATCACCTCGACGAAACTTCAAATAAAAATGTAAAACATATAAAACAACAGCTAAATGGAAAGAGGAGTAGGTACATACCATTGAAGAATCACCCCAATAATATAGAACATCAAATAATAAATAAGTTGCAGGCAAAATATGAACATTACGACCCTTATGAGCTATTTTGTCTATTCTTTGATGACATCATTCTTAGCACTATAGTCGATTATTCGATCAAATACTCTACTAGTAAAAATAGACACAACTTCAAATTTGACATAAACGATTTGCGGAAATGGTTGGGTATTGTGATATTGTCAGGTTACCACGTGCTACCGCAAATTGATTTATACTGGTCGCTAGATGAAGATAAAGGAGTATCATTAGTGAGAAAAACAATGTCTAGGAACTGATTCAGAGAAATAAAACAAAACATCCATGTAGCGGACAAAACTAGGTTGCAGAAAGACGATAGGTTTTCCAAAGTGAGACCATTATTTGACCTTCTCAATGAAAGATTTTTAAAATTTGGTGGTGGCCGCTTTTTACCAATCTTATAAGCAATGCTTTGGTAAATCCTTGGAAATCCATAGAGTCTTGAACAAGGCAAAGATGTCACAACTTGATTTTCGCAGCTACATTGTAATGAGCTTGCTAAAAGGCGAGATGGAAACAACTCCGAACCTTTTACTTGGACACACTTCAAAAGAACATGTACCACAAGCCATGCGTTATGATAATGTAGGGCACGTCATTTTGAAATCTCAAAACGAAAAACGACGGCGGTGTAAAGTATGCCACAGTACTACGGTCTTTATGTGCCAAAAATGTACCGTGGATGTACATGTTAAATGTTTTGATCAATACCACACTAAGTAACTACAGACAACGTTTACGGCCAACGTTGCGTTTTCGCAACACTCATTTTTTATATGTTTTAGTATAAATATATTCTTAAAATTTTGTAGGTGTCTTTATTTTGACTCCTATTCACCAATTCATCACTTAAATTTCGATTTTTTTTATTATTTCGAGGGTCGGCGGTTAATGGGTTAAAGGTGACCCTGTATGAGAGCTTAAAAATGTAAATGGTTGCAAATGCAAACTCTATATGGGACCTGCTTATAATAGCCTTCATGTTATAATATGTTTTGATAGTTTAAATATCTAATGATTGTACGGTAGGAAATAAAACTGAACCAAATTTGTTTCAAATCGTCATAAGACTGAGCTGTAGATAATTGTCTTAGCCTCAATAATTTCTCCACCAAAAGCAATTATATATTAGTATCCATTCTACAAATATAATCTTCCTGACATATTGCCCAGACTACAGGAACTATAAATTGCCAGTAGTACATTTTATTTTGATTTGTCTACATACGAGACGGAAACTCTAACATTCGGGAAATAAAATTTATTACTCGAAAACCGACGGATTCCAAATTACCCATGGCCTCTTATCGACGATTATCTAAGGTGGAAAAGATTCCGAATCGAATTTTATATCCGTAATAAACTAACCCCTCTTTAATTTAAGACATAGAAATGATACGTGCTTTTATTTCGCAAACATGAACGTATAAGATTGAGAACCATTCGATAGATGAATTTTCTCCATAAGCAGATTGTTCGTTGACGACGGGAATGAATGACAGTTTCTCTGCGTACGTACACGTGACGTCATCGGTTGTGCTATATGAATATAGCACAGCCATAATTTAAAAGATTGTTGTTTCTAGTAACAGCATTAATTTAGTAAGTGTACAGACAGCAAGCAAGTGGAAATGCCTGTTAACAAGATGGAATTAAAGTGCAATTATATAATCGTAGAAGTTCTATTTCGTGTTGGTAAAGCTGTTTTAGACAAAATGTTTACTGCTAGTGTACATGTTGAATTCAGAAATCGTAACAATTCGAATCTAAAATGGAGAGATCTTTGTTGAATAATGTAATGTAACATTTGTTACGAGATTCCAATGATATAACACAAATATAGTAAAAACACTTTCTTTTCGAAGAACAGGTCGATTTCAATTTAATTAAAATATACATCTTTGCTGTTGGGCGACTTTACACTGCTATTTTTTATTATTAGCATCATCTGTTTTCTTTAGATCGCATCTCCATTTTTTTTTTAATTTTGAAACGTGTTTCCATTGTTGAATCGACAGCATATACATAAATGCCACTAACATAGCTTTTGACAAAGAATATAGTTGAGTATTATAAAATTTAAATTTATTTAACAAAAGAATTAAAAATATGAAATTTAGTTTCCAACTGCCAACAAATTTCTCAACAATATGCAATCCTTCGACCTGTACATTTTGAATCATTTGACATTTAACGTTTTCTATGACAATTTTCTGGTGTATTGTTCTGCTCCTTACTTTAAAGAATCCATAAAGTATTTAGCAGTTCTAGATATAAATATTGCGCAAGCTATTTTATTGTGCATTTTCTGTTAATCAACTTGATACAAAGTGTTCAGAAACAGAGCGCACTTGGTAGAAGGTTGCATTGTTTTGTTAAAACAATATCCTATTATCTAGAACGTTAAGCTCATTGTTGTTTAGAAACTTCCCGCAACTGTTGAAGCAATGATTTTTTAAATTGCAAATATTTCACTCTTATCAGAGTTCCAGTAAAAAAGAGTTTTATTGTATGTTATATATCAAACGAAATGTTTTAATTTGAGTGCGTGAGCAACATTAGCACTCATCACACCTTAAATAGTATTGTAACTTGATGACCATAACAGATAAAAGGTGCCCTCCAAAACTTTTTTGTAAAAGATTTTATGCCCTACAAAATATAGCTTGCGCCGTCGAGGCTACGCTTGCGAAAAAGAAAAAAACATTATCAAAACGTTCTTTTTTTGCAGACACAGCATCAAACTTTATGCAAAAGAATCCAGGAGAGCACTATTCTATCTGTTATGGTCTTTATAGTACCTACACTATTTACAAATATGTTATCTGCTCTAGCATCCCAATTAAAATTTTCGTTGGTGTATGTTATAGATTGAAACAAAAATGTGACAGCTTCAGAAAAGAGATTTCCTGGCGTAAAGGTGAATTTCTTTGATAGAAATCTAGACAACTTCACATAAACTGTAACTATCGAGTAAGGTTGTTTTTGTTGGTTATCTGTACGACTTCAGTGAATTAGGGTAAAAGAGTTTCAATGATAGTTAGTTGGGTTAGTAGGATAGTAGGTTATATGCAATAATATGGGAAATTATTTGATACCTGTGGATTGCATTTTGGTCGACTAGAAATGGACGGGACTTTAACTGTAACCGTACGTGTAACGAAGTAGTATTCGCTCTAGGAATTGATGTTTCGAGATAATTTACTGGAAATAGATCGCATGTAACTTCTGTTGAATTGCGACCGTAATACTGTTTTACCATAGATAGTTTCTTCTCGCATGCATAATGCTCCATTTTAATAATAATTACGGAGCACAATTAAGATTTACTAACCCCTAATAAAACTAGAAAACTCTAATACCCAGTAAGGTATTATTGAACAAAACAAATTCAATCAAACACCGGATTCGCTTCAAATGAATTATGCATGTCAGGCGATTCATTCCCTTCACCTCGCAGTAGTACGGAATGAGGGCTTCGTTGAATTGAGTGAAACTAAAAAGATCCATCTGATGATAGCGTTTTCTACTAATTACCCAACACATAATAGTCCAGCAGAATAACATGCGCATTTATTGACTTTGTTAAAGGATAGAAATAACATTATCATCCTTATTTTATTCATATAAAGAGGATCGTGACATAAAACTTGTATTTGGTGGGTTGAATTTCCATTATGTATCAAAATCATAAATTTCAAAGTGTATGGTTTTACTTAGACTGTTAGCTCAAGCGTACGTGTTATTCTACGATAAAGCAAACACGTATTAATGGAAGTCCAGAATTTAAATCGTAAAAATACTCACCATGATGGATTAAATTGAAAGATTGATTGTATAAAAACATGACTGATTCAGATACACATGTACAGGAAAGACATTGATTTCCAACGATATCTGGGCGAGTCGTTAACTATTACAATCACAAATGTTTAATTATAACATTGTAACAAACATCTATTAAAAGCACAACAGCACTGCACACTAACTAGTTGAAATCTATGTATTATACAAAGAAATTCTGCATCTTTTATTTAGGAAAAAAGGGTCACTAGTATAACGAGCAACAGATGTTTGATTTGTCGTTGCTATCTAGAAACATACAATTACAAGTTAATGCGTACCAATATTTACCAACAATCGTTACTAATCACAGGCCTATATTTGTATCCAATTTAGAAAAATACCTGTGTAACTATTGATTCATTAATACGTCTTAAATTAGGGTTGATTTGTGGACATTGATGTGCCTATAATATAAATAAGATTTAAGTGATTCTTTTACGAAAATATAGTACTAATGACGTTATTAATTCAGCACGATAGTATAGTTAATTTCAAAACTGTAATTATGGGTTTAGTGATATTACCGTTTTCTGATTAGAGAAGGGTACTATTTGCTACATACATATAAAAATTCGTACAGCTTACCCTGTCATTCTTCGCTACAGTTAGCTTCGTGTTGTTATAACATTTCTAATACTATACAATATTCTCAATATAAACTTACTTAATTCTCTTAGAAAAGTTGTCGTTTTCTTATACAGACAAATAAGCAAGTATGTTTTTTACTCCGATCACTGCAAATCAACGTGCTTTCTAACGCCGCTTTTAGATTCTTAGTTATCAATGAAGCGATGCGAAATAATATGCACAAATATGTATCTACATAATGCTGCTCTTTTTCATCACTGCTACCAGAAATCTGTAAATTGTTAAGAAATTTTACACCACAAGAAAGTTATAAACGATCCATGTCTCCATGACAATAGAGGAAATAAATTCACTCTACACTATGTACTAAATCATGTAAGCTCAGTTAGAATATGGGTTCCAGTTTTTGTAAGATACTGTCTGTCGCACGCAAACTTCATACGTACATATCTTTGATGTGTGTTTTTTCCACCTTGAAAGCAACGTAATGGCTTCCAGCAACACCTTACAAATCCGTGATACTCAAAAAGCCATTACGGAAACTATTAGCTGCGAGCTTCCGTTATTTAATGTAGTTTAGCCGGCGCTTAAGATAAACTTTTATTGGCAAAAACATAAAATTGCATCATAACGACGGCGCACTGTGCGCGAAATAACTTACACGCGTTCGTGACGCCATTATTATTTCGCGATACATGGTATATTGCGAACAAATTGATGCATTAGGAAGTTTAGAAAAATTTCATAAGCGGTTAGGTTTTAGAATTTGATTTATGCTGCAAACGAACGGATGAAAGGTTTCACGATTAATGTATATTTTACCACAAATTTTTACCTCAACATTTTTTCGTATCTTCTGTGTGTGCAGGTTTACATTTCCATTCCATCCTTACAGCTTCGTTTACAGCCTTGTCAAATTATGAATAAAAGAAATGGTTGTCCAGCATTATGTTACATTTTTTAATCTTCTCCGTTTGTCTAAAATAATTCCAGTATATGTGTAGTATTTCCTGAAGAGATAATACAAGAATTGTCTAGATAAGTATTAAATAATTTAAATGTAAAAAAATTATATAGCTTTATATAAGATTAACCACAGGTTATCAAGACCTCAGTTAACGATCCGCGCTGTTACAAGGTCGAACTGAAATGGTTTGTCTTCTTCCAGCTCCAAAACAAAAAATAAGTTACATATTGTATACATTTGAAAAGTCGTGACTGTACTAAACACAAAATATTTAAAAAAATTTTATTATCTTAACCTTACGAGTGGTGCCAAATAAAGGAGTACCAAGAACATTGAACATTAGGACCAATAGACTGTTAACAGCATACTTTTATATTTTCCTTCGAATTATATTGTACCAGCAAACAAATTATTATTATTAATAAATTATTTCCAATTATTCAGACTGCGTAAAATTATGCAAAATTGTTACATAATTATCATACAGAACATATTGTATATAAATTTCTAAATGCAAAATACGCATAAATATAATGCCTCGTAAAATTCGAATTTCATTGTAACAATGAAGGAAAAAATGTGTTACACTTCACTTAACCCTTTAGTTTCTAATTAAGCGTTAAATATAAATTCGCCTTTTCCGAGTAAAGCGCATGGTTGGTTCTTATCTAACAATAATATTGTTTTACTGTCTCTCTGTTATTTTTCTGCAATAAATTTGAAAAACGTAGTGTTAACCTATAATATGAAAACACGTAAAAACCTAATGGCGAAAGCTCGTCCAATCAATTCGACTTAGCGTGAAGTCCTTGAAAGGACTTCGTCTACGCTTCAACCAACTTCGAGTTCTCTAATTATGGAAGTTTCAAATAAAAGGGTTTTTATTTGTGTTGCGGAAAATTCGCAGCGGCATGTAACTTGTTCCATTCGAACTTTGACGATTCTATTTTGTGATTTCTAAGAAATATTACAAGTCCCGACATTGTTTACGCTTCCTTGGACACCGCAATATCGAACACAATTAAGTGGTTGTTATATTTTTTCAAGGTTATATTTCAAGACCACTGTAGAGAAAATTTGCTTGATTTAACAAGGAAATGATTCCTAAGTTAATTCAAGCAAATTAAAGAAATCTTCTATGTTTCTTCTAGAGATTTTTTTTTATACAAAAACCTATAAAATTCAGTCTGAAGGCTTGAGTCTGAATATAAACAGCGTTATACTGTCATAATTACCTAAAAACTTATATATACATCATATTTTGAGAAAACAAAATGCTAGCTGTTGTTGAGTAACTACAGATAATTCTATTAAAGTACCATAAAGAGTAATCATTTCCATTTTGACAGGATAATAACATGTTTAACTGGTTATAAGCTGTACTATGCAGTTACCAAATTACGCAATTAATAATGGCGCCATTGACAAATTATTCATCAAGTGGTGTAATAAATTTCAGAAGTTTTTTGATGTAATACATTATGACGCAGGCATATGCATTTTATCTACATTAAAAAAGAAATGGGCACCAATCTTGCAATAATTTCAGTAATATCTTTGTAGTTAGTAGTGGACTATTACAACTTTCTTCGGTCCTTCGGTTATTCTGTTCAATGATTTGCTCGACATGTTTCAATAAACTTAAACAGTGTGCCAGTGTAAGCCAGCACTGAACCAAATAATTCTTATCAAATTAAGATTTGTTATAATTACGGGGATCAGAACTTCGTAGAACTAATCAATAGCCTCTATCGTTGATATTGTGTTTTGCACTATTTTCACTTTAGAAGGCGGAAATAAATGCATCCGTGTGACATTGCCTATAGGCCAGTAAAAAAGTGCGTAAAGAGTAACAACATTTTCCACAATTTCCATTTTCGCCATTCATATATCATCTTATGCAGTTGCCCGAAATTTTGGCATCCATTTTCTTATTTGAATGTCGATTAAAAATGTTTAAATAAGTGATCCCCTTAGCAATAAAATATACCATTTTACATAATCCGGATAAAGTTAAACAAAAGCAATTAATCTGAGAGTTGTCAAGCATAACAACAACAGCTTACTTTGTTTTGGTTTTTGCGTTTTTTTGTCCAGCCCGTATGATTAATTTGTGGTATAACATGATACGTCGTTAATTACAAATTTAAACTGATTCCCTCTAAAATTAATGGAAGATGCCTTTCTAAAACTGTCTACTTCGATTTTAATTTTCAAATATCAAAGGTGGCTCATTTTCAAACGCTCTTCCCCTGCAAAATATAGCAGGTTTATTAAATAAATGTACATTTCATCTTAACATTTATTTTCTATTTCAATAGGCGAAGAGTCCTTAATAAATAAAATAAAAGATGAGTTTGACCAGTCATTCAAGGTAGCTCAATTACTAAGATTTGTAGTATTCGCTCGAGTAAACTGTAAACGGAATATTAATATTAGTGGTAAAAGATTTATACATTTATACAGGGTGTTTGGTAATGAAATGGTCATACTTTATAGCGTGTTAGTAGAGATCATTTGCAATAGATATAGCCCAATTTGCCTTATTCAAAAGTCACCCGTTTTCGAGATATTGTTTTTTTGTTTTTTTTTTCGAAGTTCACTACTTACTCTTACTCAAATTTAAAATTTACGAAAATAATTAAACTCTTCCTCAATTTTTCAGTTTGTATCGTTAGAGGACATCTCAGCACACATTATGGAGGAAGGTTGCGTTAAATTAAACGAAAAAAAAATTAAAACTTCCCCTTTTGATGAAACTGTAGACACAATCGCTAACTTTGTAACTATTTATTTCTAAATTTCCATAATGCATTAAGCATACAAATTATGTCAAAAACTTCTTTGTTAAAATAGATTTCTAATGACGTAATAACACTTACCATAGTAAATTGATGAAGAACACCATAAATAAAGACCACAAATTTAATTCCTTTATTAGTAAATAAAATAAAATAATTATAAACTGCCTTCAAAGGTACCTCCTGCATTTCTGATGCAAGCACGAGCACGTATCATAAAGGCAGCGATTGTGTCTACAGTTTCATCAAACGGGGAAGTTTTATTTTTTTTTTCGTTTAATTTGACCAAATATTTAACATAACTTTCATCCATAGAGTGTGCTGAGATGTCTTCTAACCATACAAACTGAAAAATTGAGGAAGAGTTTAATTATTTTCGTAAATTTTAAGTTTGAGTAGAAGTAAGTAGTGAACATCGAAAAAAACAAAAAAAATACAATATCTCGAAAACGGGTGACTTTTGGATAAGGCAACGGGGCTATATATATATTGCAAATGGACTCTACTAACACGCTGTAAAGTATGACCGTTTCATTACCAACACCCTGTATGTATGTTACTACGCTTGATAAACAAGGCGAACAAATTATAAATAACAACCACGTATACATATGTTACGTATTTGCAGAATATTACAGGTCGGAGTTTTTCTATTATTGATTTCCATAATAATCTCGAATGTTTTAGCTTACTATTGCCAGGATTAGACAAGAAATTATATTGTGTGCTGATGTTAATAATGGAGAGCCACTATAATATAGTAGATACATCACACCACGAAGACATATACTACACTACAATCTGAAAAAGACACCATTCTAGTTACATTAATTAATGAGGAATTAATAAGGAATGCTCTGTTGGCATAAGAAAAATCGGACAAATGTACAAACAGCGAATATTAATTACACAGGACCTAATCTAAAGGAACAAAGCAATAAAATAAAATTAAAAATTAATTCTTTCTCATTGCTGACTAATTTGCCTCTATTAAAGCAAATGATTCATATCAATTATACTTATTATTAATATTAATTATACTACTACAATACTTTTGCTAGAAAAGACGAAAGAAGCAATGCATACACATTTCTTAAATACAACCCTTGGCGCTTGCTGTGGATGCATGTGTTCGCAATGGCAGCATATACGAATATACAGACATAATTTTAATTTATGGAGACACAGGGTAAAATAGTCTTGCAGAAAAAAATTGCACCCAGAACCTTTTCCAAATTGAGGTCATTCCTCGACTACCACGATTATGAGAACAGTATATCGTTTTCGGCAAAAAGGTTCAGTCATTCCACGTTACAAAGGTCGCGGTCTTGAGATATCATGCAGAGGCTGAAATTTTAAACACAGTGGAAACAAATGCCGGCGTAACCACAACGAACCTAGCAAGGGAAGCAAATTTGCCTCAGACTTCCGTGCATAAAATTTTGAAAACCAACTTATTGTATCCGTACCACATCCAAAGCGTACAAAGTTTAACAGAACTAGATTTTTCCTGCCGAGTTGCTTCCTGCGAGTGGTTTTCGCACAGGAAAGTTGAACAGCCAGATCTTGCTTCAGTAGTTCTCGATGAATCTGCGTTTACTAAAGATGGTATTTTGAATTGTCATAACATCCGCTATTGGGCATACGAAAATCATCACGATGTACATCAACGCTCCTCGCAAGTTAGAATATCCATCAATGTTTGGGCAGGTCTCTTAGGTGATCAATTACTTGGACCGCATGTGCTCCCACATCGATGCAGTGCAGACTTATATTTACAGTTTCTCCGGGTTGCGTTACCGGACTATTTGGATGACATATCACTGGCAATACTACAACAACTATAGTTTATGCACGACGGAGCACCCGCGCATAGTAGTTGAGCTGTTAAAGCACTGCATGAAACTTTCCAACATTGGATTGGACGTGGAAGTCACATTCTGTGGCCAGCTCGTAATGGAGATCTCAATCCATTAGACTTGTTTCTGTGGGGATGCAAGAAAAGTCTAGTGTATGATAGCCGTTCCGATAGTGAAAATTCTGAAGATTTGCAAACATCTCTTCTGAATATTTTGTTTCGCTTCTTCCGCATCGGTCCATGTTAGGAACACCACAAATTTTATAAACACTGTGTCTATTATGCAAGTATTTATGAAACTACAAACATGAAAATCCATTAATTGAATTATGTATGTGCAGTAATCTGCACTACACTACAAATTTTCGCCAGTTAAGTCGTTGATTTTTAAAAGGGTACTACAGTAAAACCTGTATAAACCGGAATCGCACGGTCGTGATCAAATTTTCCGGCTTGGACGAGATTCCGTTTTACCAAGGGTAGATTTAAAAAATATTGATAATTCATACAATATTTAATGTGCAGTGTTGTTTTCTTTTCATATCGCCATTCCAACCACTCATCCATTCGTCTTTAATTTTACCTTTATTTTTTTAAATTTCATACTCTTGCGTTATTCAGCATTTAAATTGAATAAATGGTTGCTTTGGAGGAACTTTTTTTCTTCACTGCACTTAATTCAATCAATTTTAACATTTAGCGATAAAGTATTCGTTTTTTGGTTTGCCGTATTCAATTGCTTATGCTTTTACGGATACACTCCAACTTTACTACTTTACTACTTTATTTGTGTGTATACCGACATCAGTTAACATATAAATATCCCAATTACAAAAACGGCCGTTATGTACAGGATTCCGTAATAAACTGAGCCCGGCTTAAAAATTAAGGAAAGACGGCGGTCACCTAACTGCATCTAATACTTTTTGCCTAACGATAGCAGGTACCTACATCTGTCTGTTTTGGAATATGTAATTCCCCGAGTTTTGTCTGAAAATATCATGCAAAATTTTCGTCAATAACATATGTAAAGCCGTTTAACCGCTGACGTAGAAATCTTGCCATATCAGATTGTAGGAATTAATAATTTTTATACAAGTTCCGTTATATAGAGGTTTTCTTATGTTTTATATGTATGTGTGTATTTTCCGTTTCCACGTTAGACAGGTTCCGGTATACACAGATTTTGTTTACATGTCCGTCTCATAAGGCTCAGTCGGGACTGAATAATTTTTCCGTTATAGACAGGATTCCGCTGTATACAATGTCCGTTATAGACAGGTTTCACTGTATTATTTATTTAACATATTACAAAACGTGTTAGATCATCTCTTTGTCCAGGTTTTGCAGTAATTACTTTCATACCCCCAATTACCCTCTGTATCATAGCCTAAAAAATTCATTCTCATAGCTGGTCACATAAAACTCTTCAACTGATAGTAATTTCTATATTATTACATCAACCATACATGCCAATTGTGAAGAGAATATGAAATACTTTAACTATAACTCTAGATCACTATCACCCACAGGACACCAAACACTTGGATAAATGCCAACGCGTTTCGACAGCAATGCTGTCATTATCAAGGCGATAATAAAACTGTGTTTTATTATCGCATTATGGAGAAGCATATTGCTGACAGGGGTGATTGAAAGTGATTTACATGGCCTGATTAAATAACTGAAAAAGTTAATCACTTTCAATCAACCCTGTCAGCAATATGCTTCTCCATGATACTCTTTTCTCGTATACAGATTCCGTAATTTAATTTACTATCTTTTCCGATAATCAAATAATGTATTTTTTGCGCTACGCGTTGTTCATTAAATCGTAGCCCCTCGTTTCATCAAGCTTCTATTTGATTCTTTTTTAAATCAATAAACACTTTCCGGCGTACTTTCCTATGGTCGTTCAATCTTTCTAATAAAGCATGTTCTTGAAAAAATATCTAATAAGTTCTTTGGATAATTAGTATACACAAAGTTTTTAAAACAAAATCATATAGAAGATATTGTTTTCACCTATACCTAACTTTCTGGTTATAAAATGCGATAAAACTCTATCTTAAATATCTTAAATATATATATGAAAACGCTTCATTTCAATATAAACAAGCAAATGGAAATGAGTAAGTACTATTTTTCAATTATTTAACATAAATATAAATTAATATAAAATCAGGATATAATCGCGTCAATCATCTGTTACTAACAATAAATTTTTAATCCAGTGTCAGTGGATAGTGTAATTATATATTAGTTTTCATTTTGTTGACGTTGTTGACAATTAGGCAAAAAATTGATGCATCGTGGTATTTACTTTACTTTTCGTTGTTACGATATTACGCTCCAGCTAGCCCATTACCACAGAATAACCAGAAGGTACAACAGCTGATTTTTCTATTATTATCGAGGGTGCGTCGATTGAGGACCTTGAATCCATTGTATTCGGATCCGCCATTTCATAAACTCCATTGTTTATGTTTTGAAAGTTGTCAGTTCACTAAAGAATTGTTTAGGTAAATAGGTATACGATCAATTTTTAATTCTTCCTGACGTCCAACAGCGTTAAATCTGACTGCTACTTAGACAAAAATTAAGAAGAATCCAAGAAAACAAACGAAAAGAGAATATGAATTACTAAATTAATACATGGTGGATTATTACTACTACTATTTGTCTTCGATATTCACACTGTATCAACTGAGAATTTAAAAGAAATAGTCCATTACTTTCAGTTTTCTTAAAACAACTAATCCTTTTCACTAAGCCACAACCAATAACAATTTATCCTGCTCGTGGAACCAGTTTAATAGTTAGAAAATCCAATGCGTAGGTGAAATATAATAACTACAAAGAACTTAACTTGCAAACAAGGATTATTGGATATGTAGTGTCAATCTTTGGATTCATATACAAGCCTTTTCTTCGTTAATTTAATCCAGTAAACAACTATTAATATTGCAGGTAATGCCAGTAACTCTACGATTAATCTTGTGTAACAAAACGCTTTCCATTTACTGAAGCTGGATGAAGATTTAGTTAAAACAATGCATACTTGAGAATTCTTAGTTCTTAATAATAAAACAAAGGAGATTTATGTAACATATTTATTATAGTAATCAGACAACACATATTATAAATGCCTTAACATAAGTAGTTGAACATTGTTACCCTTTTGAGTAATAAATTCAAACGAATAATATTAATTTAGCATGTGATTTTTTATATAAAACTTTACTACATACATAGATGGTATTAGTCTTCCAATTAACACCTTTTTCCAACAAATCTTCACGGTTACACAACTTCAGACATTCTAAAACTGCGAGGAAGAGTAGTTTCACTTTTTCATTTTTAGGGCACAGAGAGAAGCTGTACCCCTCTTTTCTGTATCATTCTTGGACAAGCAAACACTAACCATCGGTGACCACTTCTCGTTACAGTCATTGTGGTATTTTATTACACAACTTACAGACTATGTGGTAATTCTAAACTAAAATAGAAATCCGTACAAATTCAAACGTTCAAAACATCAATAATTTAGATTAAATTCAAAACAACTGCGGCAATAAGTATTATAAGATTACTCAAAACGTAAACACTGGAGTTTAGGAAATGGCGATTTGCTATTCTGCGCATAAATTCCATGACCGGCTCATGTCCCTTCTGGTTATTCTGTGCCATTACTATCAGGTTGTTTTAGTTTAGATCCATTTTGATACAAAGTTTCCTAAAATAATATTGAAAAATTGTTGAAAAGAAATAGAAAATACCGTTTTTCGATCAACTCTGAATATTGTTCCAAATTATCGGCTTCTGTCATTTTTAGTCCATGAAAAATATGGAGAAAAAGGAATTTTTACTAGCCACTGTTTTCTAAAAATAACTTTGAAAGAAACTGATAGCCTTCTATCGCGTGTAGTTTATGAAACAATTGGGAAAAACAAAATTCTCCCGGTTTTGTCCCGGCTTGTCGTTTTAAAATTGGAAAAAGTAAACTGTGATGTGAGTGATGTTAGTCCCCTCGTTTTAAACATTGTAAATTTTGGGAGTTGATTCAGGATAGAAACCTGCAACTTTGAAAGAGTATAAAACAAACCTAGAACAATTGTCAAAAGTTCATACATAGAACAACTATGAAGATTTGAAACTTCCAAACAGAAGGGGGGAACACCAGTATTTTCTTGTTCGTAACTATTTCACAATAGAGTTTAGAAATATCTTCGGAAAAACTACAACAAATTGGAACAACTTCCGAATCATAATTTTCTAAATTGGCAGAAATGTACTGAGGTTGTAGACAGGCACATGTTTATTAAGAGAGATGTTAATATTTACTAGCCGCTAGAATTTGAGTCTACTGAAGTATGTACATACAGTGTGTCCCCGGATGGAGTTGGCAAGAAGCAAAAAATCTTTGTTATTGATTTTATCGCAAAAAGTCATTCTTTAAAAAAAGTTGTGCTTGTTGAGTAGATAAGTTGAGCATCGAAAAATTTCCGATTAAATATACAGAATGTCCACAAATTAAGATAACATGAAAATGCTTCAAGAGAGGAGTATCATTTATTGTATATTTTATGGTTTAAGTAGAAAATTTCAATGAATCAAAGTCAACAAAAATTACTCTACAAGGCCACCTCCAATATCCACACATACCTCCGCCCTTTTAATAAATTTACCATAAACTTTGCGCAAGGTTTGTGGTACATTTATCTTATTTAGTACATCCTGTATTCGTGCTTTTAGTATTTCCCGATCATGCGGCAGGTCATTTGCGTAAACTTTTTGTTTTAAAATACCCCACAAAGAAACAAGAGGTGTCAGGTCAGGTGATCTAGCAGGGAAATTTATTGGGCCAAATCTTCCCATCCATCTTTCTTCGAACTGATCTGTCAACCATTGCCGGACCAAAAGCGTCGCTTGAGCAGGGCGTCCATGTTGCCAGAACATGTTAGGCCGCAGTTCTAGCGATGAAACATATCTATAGCGTATCGATAAGATACGCTTCCAATTCCATAACATTTAATCAAATAAATATACGTTCTTCGATAGTTAATATTTTGCAAGTCCGCAACGAAAAATAACTGACAATTCTACAATTGACGACGTTTGACAGTTCAATATTATTAGACAATACAGCAACCTTTGATCGCAAAGATTAATTAAGGTTATCTACATTAATTTCCAAATAACACGTTCTCTCAATTAAACTTACCAAGATACAATCATAACAGTCAAACTTTAGACTTAAAATTTGTAATTTAACTAATTTTATGTTGTTAAAGAAGTTTTTCTTTTAACAGTAAACTCTAAAATGCAATAACTGATACTTTTCTGTTGAAGCATTTTCATATTATCTTAATTTGTGGACATTCTGTATATTTAATCTTAAAATTTTCGATGGTTAGTTTATCTACTGAACAACCAGAACTTTTTCTAAAGAATGACTTTTTGTCGTAAAATCAATAATAAAGATTTTTTTCCTCTTGTCAACTCCATCGGGGGACACATTGTATATTGCGTTACAATATTCTACACACATACATGATATTTATACAGTGTAACTATACATATACATAATTTTTTTGTGGCGTTGCTCTACACCCACCCGTTTCTCTAGTGTATACACATATTTATATTATTTATCTTACACGTTATCTCTACGATTAATGTGTAACTTTCTTTCAATCAACTGTACATATTATGTATAACAGCATAACACTTTAAGAGCTCACAATTCTGAAAGCCTCTAGTTTGAGATACACCGTAATGAAGGGAAGATTTTTCTATATAGAGCTTTTCTTCCTTTTCACATTGACGTTAGTAATCCTAGATGTCGTATATTTACCACTAAGAAGGATGTATGTCCTTTGGCACACTGCTTCCCTCATTGTCAAGATTTTCCTCATTAGCGAAACTTGATCTGCTTGCGTGAAGGGATAAAAATAGCTCATATGTATGTAGGTACGTGCTTACACGCGCACATAAAAGTAACCGTAACAAATGCATGGGAACAGAATATCGTTAGAAATAATTGCGTGACCAATTTGCTGTGCCCAGCAAATATGTCTTTATGTGAGCGTGCTTGTTTGTGATTTCGTTGTCATTTATGTCATTGGATACAAAATGAATGGCTATTATTGTGATTTTACGCATACATTATATGAATACATATACAGGGTGTATTTGAAATAAAAGTAAACAATATTAAGAATGGGAAAATACAATAAAATCTCCCTTATAAATTGTAATATGCGCCGCCTATTGAATCGAGAATGTTCACCTCGATCAATCTAACGCAAGGACAGCTGCCGATGTTATAAAATCTACATGATAACGCTGATGTGCGAGTTTTTTTAAATAGCTTTGAATGAAGAGTTCAATAATGCACACGTTAGGCTTGTTCCAACCACCTCTGATTACCGTAACATTATCGTACAGTACTTGCGCGGTGTGAAAATGGGGTTCCATTAGTGTGAAAATAGAACGCCACTTTCACACTGCGCAAGTACTGTACGATAATGTTACGCTAATTAGAAGTGGTTGGAACAAACCTGCCTGTCGCTGCACCTGCCCTCCGCTACATACATAATATTCGTTCGAAAATTTTCAACAGTGGCGCGACAAATATTTTATAAATTTCTCTGTCATTTTTTTGCTCGCGTCTGGGAAGGAATTTGCGCAAAATATTTTGGATTTAAGCTTAATAAAATAATACCTTTCTGTTTTTCATAGTCTTTACTTTTATTTCAAATAAATATATATTTTACACAGAGATATTAAAAACTTAATTTAAATGTAAATAACTATTATTATTATTATTATTATTTAAGATGTGAGTTAATTCATATATTCTTTTCAAGTAATCAAATGTAATAAGAGGACGATCATTTAATTTTGGGAACAAAAAAAAACCATATTTGTATTGTGGGAAATATGTCAGTGGTAGCTGTAGGTGACAACAGGTTTATTAATAATTAATTTTGTATTCTGAATAAACATGTCCAGCTGGATATAGCAAAGTATTCATTCTATTCAATTATTGTACATAGAATCAGATGTTTTATTGATTTGTACAGCTGCCGCACAGCTTGCGTTTAAAATTAGTTCTTTTCGTATTATTACAATTTTTGTAAAAAAGAATTACTAGCTGCCGACTGTTATAATTAATTTAATTCTTTAAAAGAGAATGCATATACAGTTTTAACATTTGCAACACTATAAACTAAACAAATTTATACCGTAAAAAGCTCAAAGTTTTTATCCGAAAGAGCTTATTATTTTCAAAGATAGCTTGTATTTTGTTTTGTTTTTTTGCAAGTCAATTCAATTAAATTTGTTCGGCCCTCATAAAATACAAATTTAGTAGAAGATATTATTTGCGACGGTTACAGTATACACAGCTACTTCGATGTGATTATTACTTATCACAGACTTATAATAATAATCAGGCTTTTCCACGTAACCCGTTCGTTAGAAGTTTTCTGTGTTAACGTCTTAGGGTAGTTCTGAAAATTTGTAGAGCGTAATGTTGCTACTTGGTAAGTCAAAATAAAATATTTACACTCATGAACCACTTCCGGTTATACCGGATATCATAACCAACTTTGATATTTCAAATCGAATGTCATATTTTTTATTGCTTTTTTAGATTCCTTATGAGGTATTATAACATTTTGTATTAAGGTTCTTTATGTCAAAAATTAACCTTTTTTCAATTATTTTGATTTTTGTGACATTTTTTACCTTTTCAAAGGACCTTTTAAAATCATATAGCTAAGCCGTGAATGAAGCGAATTGATTCATATTAATGCTGGAGTTGGCAAAAGGTAAAAGAGACTGTTTAACTTCTAAACAGTTAATAAATCTCTTATAGGGTGTTCCGTATTTAATGATTATTTAAGTAATTTTCAAATGCTTCAAGGTTTACTGGAATTACTGCGCTCGCCGTTACGCGGCTCGCGCGCAATTTTTCTACTCGCATGTAATAAGCTACTTACAACTCTCGTTATGTAATATACTATTAAAGGAAACAAACATTTTTCCGACATTTTTGATAAGTTTATTCTTTCTTTGTTCATTACATGCAAAATCAAATTCTTGCTAGTCATGTGGTTCTATAACCTAGAACTGGTGTGATAGAAATCTAAGAAAAAAAGTTGTATTCCAAGAATTTATTGAATTATAATCCAATTTTTTTCATTTTCATGATTACCCGACCAGACCTAATGACCACATTAGGATACGCCGGAAGATTAAGTCAAAGTTAAAATAGCGTGAAGTACTACGCCATTAAATGTTTTAGTGTTCTTCCTAACCCATTAACGCCGAGAAAAAAAAATTATGTAATTTTAATTTTTTATTAAATTTTAGTCACTTAAGATCAATTTAAGATTAATTTGTTATAAAAAATATATTATAGTTTTTTCAAAAATGATGGTCCATATGGGACCACTAGGTGTATGGCACGTACAAAATTGGAAATTTTAGTGACACATCTTAGTGGGTGTGAAAGGTTTTGAAGTAGGCACCACAAAGGCCAACGTTACACTTTTCAGACATTGTACGCCCTTTAGATGTACAGCTCGGTAAAGCACACCTTTTTCTTTTTACATCTAGTACAGGAATTATCCAGTCCAATCTATCTCGTCTCATTGTATCCGATGCTAAAATATTTTTCAAGTCTGAGCTATGTTCCCAAAAACTTATTTTGGATAGCTGCTGATTATCCGCTCAAAAGAAGAACTGCAGTGAATACTCTTAACTCAACCTGTGTTACATTTGGGTCGGGTTCAGGTATAAATAAAGCATATTTTCTTGTTTAAGAAACTATAATATCGTCTCCAGAAGGATAGGTGAAAAAAAAATTCGTCATGTCATAGTCGAATATTTAGTATAGTTACTTAGGTACTGAAAAATCTTGTCTTACATACTCTAAATCTCCATCAATGTTCTGGTGTAGAAATTGTTAAGCGATGTGATTTTGTGTCTATCTGTTCATTACTCCCTATACTTTTATTTTCATTTCCATCAGAGGGTTGTTCCACATAAAACTGTATATCTCCTCCCACTCTTTGTGAGTTTGAAAATACAATTTCGGCACCAGCACTAAGCTGTTTTGAACTCAAGTGATCTGCTGCGCCACCACTGTCATCGTCCGCTGTCTTCGTCTGTCAAACCAGCCGACTAAGGTGGTTCAATATACATTTCAGATACGTTATTCTCATCATACGCTATGTCTAAAGCCTCTTGCAGTGTAATTCCTCTGTCACAAACATAAACCATAATTTGACTCCATATATGCCTAGTGGTCCCATATGGCTACATCTAAGTTCTAACTATGTTTCAAAATGTAATATACCTTCTCTCAATATAACCTATACGTCTTAGTATTCTTTAGTATATTTACAGTATATCAATGTACAGTAGGCGTTGTAACAGGAAAGGAAACTTTGAAAAAATAGTTATACTAAGTCGAAATCCCTTTTACAATTTGCCTAATTCCTACAATAGCCGACCAAACACTTTAAAAATGTAACCACGTATGTACTGATGTTGACGCTACACAACTATGATGGCCAGTAATTCTGGTAGCATGTATACAGGGGTTTAATGACTCCAGAATAACATTATAACAGATGGGTCCATATGGTGCTTGTAAGCGTTAATGGGTTAAGAACTTACCTCTTAATTCATTTAAAAAAATTATGAAACAATATTTATTGTCAAAAAGCTTCTACTCAGTTGATGAATATTATCCAATAACTTTAGTGATATATACCAATACCACTAATGCTTGACTATTTTTGTTGTTTTTCTTTGACGTATGTAAACACTATTTCTTGTGTATTGTCATTAATAAAAGATATTACTAAAAGATATTATTATAACTATGAATTTATACTGAATGGCTTCCTGCAATCAGCTATGCAAAACTTTTTACAGTAGCGCTGTAGACAAATAGAGGTGCACATGTTAAAATCTGACTTCTTCCACATCGCTACATTGCAGCTGGTTTAGACACTTTACAAGTCCGATTTCGCAGGATTCTTTGTAAAAAACTGTTCTAGGAAAAAGCTTACTGGAGAACATTGATTTCAAGCAAGGGGGTCAAATTATTTGCAACCTGCGGATTGCATTCTGGTTGACTAGCGACTATGAGCGGCATTTCAACTGAAAGCGTGCCTGTAGCAATTAGTGTTTGTGCAAGGAATTGATGTTTGGAGATAATTTACTGGAAATAGATCGCATGGAACTACTGCTAAATTGCGACCGTAATACTGTATTACTATAAATATGTTTTTTTCCTCGGGCGTATAATGCTACATTTCAATAATAATTACTGATCACAATCAAGTTTTAGTAATCGTTATGATACTAGAGAACTCTAATAACCAGCGACGTCTTATTAAGAACAGAACGAACGGAATCGTACACCGGCTTTGCGTGAAATGAATTACGCATGTTCAGCGATTCGCCCCCTTCACCTCGTAGTAATACGGAATGAAGGCTTTGTTGAATTAAGTGAAACTGAAGCGATCGATGTGACGATAGCATTTTCTGTTAGTTAGACAAGCGTAAAGAACAGTGGTTGGTGCTTGTCGTTAGACAGCGATACCATACAACACACTATAGTCCAGCAGAATAGCACGCGTATTTATTGACTTTGTTAATTGATGGAAATCATATTTCCATTCCTGTTTTATTCATATAAAGAGGATCGTCATATTAAAACTTAGCTCTTGGTATATTACATATGAACTGAAAATCTGATAAATTCCAAAGATATGTATGTATATAAGTTAAAAATAACGCTATGAAGTAGACATTGGAGTATGTGGAATACTCGGCAAATATACATAAGAACATGCTTCAAGACAATGCAAGAATAATTAAAACACAACTGCATTAACAGGTCCATTACTTACTATTCGTTACGTTCGGACGATTATTAGACCATCATAAACAGTCAAAATAAATGAGACGTAAGGGATGTCCGAATCCGCAATATGTCATTATTGGGCATTTTCTAGTTAAATGTCTGCCAGTATTCTGGATACTTACAATATATCACTGGTTATACTGCTACCCGAACGACTTAATTGTAAGCTGTAAGTATATAATTATTTTCAGTTACTTTAAAGTTCAAGTAGTTGTAGTTGTAATAGTAATCTACTAATGTAAAAAGAATTTTGGAATTAGTTTTAATAAACACAGTGTCTCAAGTGTAGAAGTATTAACAATAATTTCTGAATCTGTTTCTATTGCTGAACAAACAGTTAGCTATATAACGTAATAACCAAAGTACCCGTGTCAGTAATGATGCTACTTCCTCAACCACCTTTCCCACTACGTTGAGATCGTTAAGAATATCTAGTTGTCTGATTTATTATTGACGATTGGGTGGGTGTATAAAAGAACCTACAATGTATCCGGTAGATGAATTTGCAGACTTTCTAAGGGCTTACCGGTTTATCTTCGTGAGTGAATAGCAGTGAATTTCCTCGTACGTTTGTTTATTAAATTCTTACTGATAAGAGCTAGTAATCGAAAATAATTGTAGACGTCAAATATTGAGGGACATGCGTAGAGGCAACACTTATTTCCAAATTAAATTTTTGTAGGAACAATACGATTTTTATGTTTCCGTGGTTTATTTAGTTAGGGACTGTTGAGTACTTAGATGGTTCAAGTTGTTGCGACTTCCATGTGGCCCAAGAATAAATTCTGTGGTGACACGAAGGGATGGAATGCACAATAGGGCAAATTAGCCAGCCACGGCGTCATTAAAACATGATTACCACCAAAATATGTGGAAGGGCATCATCCAAAACTATCGTTTAGTTAACTTCATTGAGAAAATACCTTTAATGGATATGATTGTGAATATATATTTTACTTGAAAAGAAAAGCTCGTTGAATGGAATGAACATAACAAATTTTACTGCTGCAATAATGTATTATTCTATTAATGCTCATATCTCAATAGAACGTCGAGGATGCTTAATAGTTGTGCTCGTAATAAATTAGGAGTACCTAATGAAACTGGCTTCCTATCAGAGTATTCGAATACATAACGTTTGGATGATCTTGATACAGAGTAATGTGTATTTAAAGCATTAAATAAACGGACGAAATTCCAGAGATTGAGGTGATGTAAATGTTAGGGGAAAAAGTTATATCGCCTATACATTATAGTGGCAGTCCAGAAGTATACAACTCACTTAACATATTAGTCCCCTATTAAGGCGTTTGGAAATTTTAACCATTGTGAAGGATGTGACATGCAGACAAAATACAAACACCATGCCTCTCTTGATGAATTTGTTTTGTTTTTTTTTGTTGTTTCGTTTGGATACTACTTACAATTAGATTGATTTGAGAACTAGTTATATAGTCAGCCGTTTTTAAAAATTTGTTACTGATATACTTAACTTTTCTTAAAATAATTCTTAATATGATATTACAATTCAGCAAGTTATAAAACATTTTCAACACTAAACGTAGCTGTCTATATTTTAGGTACCTACCTAATTTTTGTAATATTGAAACATAAAAGTGCGTCTAGAATGTAGTTTCTCGGCTTAAAGCACATAAAGTTATTATACATTTATGTATGTAGAATCCAATTAAGTAATTATAACAAACTATATTGTTTAGAAATAATAAATTTTTATTTAGTTTATTTCAATTTGAAAGCATTTAGACTTTTTTTTCTGTTTTTATCATTTTCATATCACACTGCCAGTACGGTGGAAATCAGCAGTATGTAGTGATTTTGTAGAGTAATATATATTCTTGAGTATGTTTTTTGACGATGATTTGTGATAGAAACTTGTCAAGATGTCCGCCCTCTTCTCGTCCTAAAGTTTTGTGCTAGTTAATAAGTACAAACTCATCCTTTTTGGTTTAATGTTAGTCGATTAGAGCTGAACATTTAGTTAGTCCGTTTATTTCTTTAAGCGTCGAATGAAGTATTTATTGTAGGCCTCTAGATGGCCTCTTTGAAAATTTCCTTTACAATCATATATTGTTTCGTTCTTGTTGTTTGCATGCATGCATATGTGCGTAAAACTAATATTCAACAAATAATTGTTTGCAACTTTAATATTGATTCATTCTTTTCAAGAATGCGAAGAAAATACCCATATACATAGAAAATATTATTCTAAACATCTGAGTAGGTATCTTACCTTTTCTCTAGTCACTACTAATATTGCTTCCAAAACACCGTTCTCTTTATTATTGTCACAACCAACGATTCGTGTTATTTAATATATTCGAACTTGGACAGTGTGTTAGCTCCTTAAGAATTTAGAAGATAAAGTTCATTTGGTATGACAATATCAAAGAATGTAAACTTCTTATCACAATCACAAGATAATGGTAATGAGTATGGGACACTAAAAGTACATTGAGACAAACTGCGGATGTAAATGTAAAAAAATGAAAAAGAAAATGTAAGACAATTGTAAAAAAAGTAGTCGTTTCTTTATATAAATAAGGTATACATACTCGTTATACTTACAGTTCTTACGCCTTCAATCTTTACCGGTTATGTTTAATGTATCACAAACAGGATGAGGTCGATGGGTAAAATAACTGATAGTAGCATTTCAAGTACTTCACATAAGCGATGATTCGAATATACGTTATTCACTGCACTTTATAGAGACATACATTTATGATACTTTATGCGACACACTTTCACTAGAAAACAAGACATAAGCAAATGGTAGATATGATGCATCAATAGTATAACATAGCACCTTTAATAATCTTAAAAATGTTAGATTTTAATGCATAAAGCAGCGGGCGTGAGAGACGATGCAGGAATTTCTATAAACGTTACAGAAAAATGTCATAAACTCTAACCTCAGTAACTTTTTACAACTTTTTTCACATAGTAAGTTTCTGGACAAGTTATATTGAAAACAGGAATTCAAAATAGATTGCTGAATATAACAATGTAAATTTAAGTGTGGCTGGACAGATTACTGCAGGTATGTAAATGTTAGATGAAGATCAGTACCATAATTATCCAATACAATTAATGTAATTACTAGTAAACACAGAGAATAGCTTGCAGCTATATCTACTAATAACACTAACCTAAGTACTAGTTATAATAATAACAGGAATTGAAAGTCAAATTTTTCTAAAACTGAAAATTAAAATGACATTACAAGAAAATACTAGAGTGGCAGTTTAATTCGTTGATGAAATAAATATAGTCTGTAATTTTGATTGACTGAAGGAATACTTGCAAAAGTTTTATACTAAAGAACTAGAAATTTTACAAGCAGACGGTACTCCCATAGAATAACATTTTGGTGTAGAAAATTAGATCTTATGAAGTATGGATATTTTATTGATATTAAAGAGATGGCAAGGCCATTAAAACAGAGGTAACCAGTATTGCGCTGGTGCCACACTTTAGTGTTTTCAGTTTGGTAAATTACAATAATTATAAGATATATTTTGAAACTATATACCCGATATACAAAATGATTAATTTTTATTGCAAAGCTACACGAGAAGTAGAAGATACCTTAGGGTTACAGAAGAATGTAGTCAATATAAAATTAATCTTAATTTAGTAGAGGGACTATATATGATAATGAGCTAGCATAGTTTATATAATTAGTAATTAAAAGAAATTCCGTACTTCACTTAAAAATATATAATATATTTTTCTGAATGGCCAGTTCGTTACATTTTGTAACCTTATCAGCAGAAGACTACTCAACCTCATCGGTCTTCTCCTGATGAAGTTACTAAATGTAACGAAATGGCCATTCAGCAGAATATATTCCATATAGGTATGTTTTTAAGTAAAGTTGGGAATTTATTTTATTTATTAGTAGTGGAGGAAGATAGAAAGAAGAAGCTGGTAAGAAGAGAACGCATCCCTATCGAAGTTACTACATCAAATTTGTATGGCACCTACAAAACAGAAATTGCTACAAACGAAAATTCTAATATTTCAACCATTTGCATTGCCGTCTGCATTAGAAGCAAAAATTAATAGGTGCTTTAGTTAATCCTGATAGAATTAGAAAAATTTTATACTTCCGATTGAATAAAACCGGCTGTACTTTTGGTTAGACTACTAATATTACTTTAAACCTAAACATCTTTATTGATGATCATACCTTTACCGATAGTCAATGAGCTATTTGCGTAGTTGGAAAAAATATAAACATTTACACAAATTGGCTCGTTTGCAAGGATTTAGTTAATTTTATGTAGGTTGCATGAACATAACCTGAAAGTATTTAGGAAAATGCAATTTTATTTCAATACTATATAAAATACAAACCTACCAAATTTTATACGAACTACAGCTATTTCTTTTGACAAGTCCGATGTATTTGAGATATAGAAAATTAAAGCTCTGCCACTCGCTGTTGCACAAGGAACAAGAGATACATAGGAAAAAGCAAGCAGAACATTTGGAGGTGTTATTGGGATATTATTTTGTTTATTCAGAAAATCTACGGACAATCAGTGGACAAATTTCATTTTAAGGTAACTTTTTTTTTAATGGTAACATGCAGTAATGCCATTATTACTATACAGGGTGACTTTTTTCCGATGTTTAGCATGGGGATCTTGGAAACTACAACAGATACAGATTCGGTTAAATGGGGAAAGAATTGCAGTTTTACTAGCTCTATTTAATTAGATTTTTGTTTTTTGGAAAAAGTGCATGGCTTACTAGATATTTCGCGGAAATGATTTTTTTGTTATTTCGTTCGGTGCCTGTGGTTCTGTTATTATTCACTTCAGAAGAAATATGTAAAGGAAAAAGCTGTAGGACATTTTATGTTGAATAATTCAGTCTAACCCATTTCTTTATATTAACTATATTTTTTGAGTTATGACAGAAATTTGGATTTTTTTAAATACAAACCATAGTAGGCCATGCCTTTATAAGAAAAGGTCTTTTCTTGAGGATTCTAATGATGTGCTACTTGATATAGTTATTTTTATAAATAAATAAATTTTTGCCATTTTTCATTTAAATTGATGGTGTCACAGTTAGTAAGCTATGGAAATATTTGCTTGATGCACTTCACGCTAATTAAAAAACTTGAAATTAATTAGTTATCACAATTTTCATTTTTATTTCGAAATTAGTAGGAAAAGTAGTAAAGGAAATTATGATATAAAAAAAACTATTAAACTATACAAAACAACGTATTTAAAGTATTGAAGACCAAAGATGTTCAAAATGTCCACTATTATGGTTAATGCACAAGTTACATCTTTTTAAAGCCGATTTTGTTGCTTTTCTAACGGAACCTCCATCAATATTAGCAAAAGCTTATAGTACAGCTTCTCTAAGGTCATCTTCAGTGTTACACGACTTTTGATAAACCCTATCTTTTACCATTCCCCATAAATAAAAATCTAAAACAGACAGATCGGGAGATCGAGGTGGCCATTGAACAGGCGCGTTTCTTCCTATTCATGAGTTCGGGAATATTTCGTTTAAATGATTTCGTACCGATCGTTGATTATGTGGTGGTGTGCCATCTTGTTGAAACCATTCGAGCATACCACGTGTCTGTAATGGTAATTCATCTAACATATCATCGAAATCATTTTGCAGAAAGTGAAGATAACGATCTCCAGTTAGACTACCATGAAATATGTATGGGCCAAGAATTGTCAAGCCAATGACGCCGCACCAAACATTAAATCCAAACTTAAATTGAGGTCTCCTCTGTTCAACATGATGCGGATTTTTTTGCATCCATAAATGTTCATTATGTCTATCAAACATGCCGCAGTTAGTAAATCGTCCCAAATTATCGTACAGCCTCTTAAAGGTAGGTAGAGAAGGTTGGCTACGATCAAATTTCCGTTCGAAATACTGTTGTGCAGCTTGTACGGCATTTTTACGACACAAAATGTAACACTCAATCATATCCCGTTTTCTTGATTAGAAAAATTCATATTGTTAATTTACGAGACCTCAACCAACATTAATTAGATACAAAATGATTTATACGTCTCATTAGTTAACATTTGCGTCTATCAAATATTTCCATAGCGTACTAATTGTGACAGTTCGTCAATTAAAATGAAAAATGACCATAACTTATTTATTTTAAAAAATAACTATATCAAGTAACACATCATTAGAATCCTCGAGAAATGACCTTTTTTATAAGTCACGGCCTACTATGGTTTGTATTTAGAAAAATCCAAATTTCTGTCATAACTCAAAAAATATAGTTAATACAAAGAAATGGGTTAGACTGTATTATTCAACATAAAATTTCCTACAACTTTTTCCTTTACATATTTCTTCTGAAGTGAATAATAATAGCACCAGAGGCACGGAACGAAATAACAAAAAAATCATTTTCGCGAAATATCTGGTAAGCCATTCACTTTTTCCAAAAAACAAAATGTCAGTTAAATAGAGCTAGTAAAACTGCAATTCTTTCGCCATTTAACCGAATCTGTATCTATTGTAGTTTCTGAGATTACCATGCTAAACATCGGAAAAAACTCACCCTGTATATACATGTTGGAACCATTATAAAAAGCAAACAATCTACCGATAAAAATGTAAGGATAAATTTATCAGTAAATTGAAAAACAAAAAAAAGAACTAACTAACTACTGCATATAACTTACTAGAACACTAAATACAGACTCCGACAACGATATGAACTTCGCTGAATTGCTGACCTATATATGTAATAGCGCGAGTATAGTGGTTCTATAATCCGTGGTCATACCAAATGTGTCCATTTCATTACTGGTATCTATAGAAATACTGTTGTATCTTCTTTGTAATCCATGTAAGGCAAATTCTGGTCAGTTCTTGTTGTGACTGTAAGAGCTAAAAGTTATTTTGAAAAGAACTATTAAATCCGATGAGGTTTTAGTATTTTCAAAATTTGTGACTTTAAAATAAGTAATCCTATCAAAGGGCGACTTATCTACGCAACACAGGAAAATTTGTATTTCTTATGTAATAGGTTCTAGTTTTTTAGAAAGTTTACTCTGAGTTCAATAGAATTGTTTTGTTTTAACCAACTATCAACTATAAGTATGTATGTATATGATATGGAATTCTAAGATGCCTTGTCATCTGACTAAAGGTATTCTGTTAAAGAGGTAACAAACAGACACTGAAGTAGCGAATGAATATTCATGGTCTATTTGTTTGTAATCCCCCTTAACAGTGGTGTTGGGAACATTATGTTACTACAATCTGCAGTGTATCCACAACAATATCGGCGCTCCTATGTCGGTGCCTTATGTCTTAGAATTCCCTAACAGTTTAAACAACTTACGAGCAAATTTAGAGTGATTAACGCTATAAGTCTATTTGAAATTATGCAGATTTCATTGTCGCTTCTTTCAGTTACACATATGTATGTACATACATATAGTGTGTCCCGAAAAGATGTTCGTTCATGTTTTGAGAGACAATTGTTTCTAAACCAGTACAATCGCTGTTTACTTTAACAATTGATAACATGCAACTAAATATTTGATTAGTACATTTTTAAATTTAAGATAGGGTATATGATCACCATGGCAAGACGCCGCATCAGTTGTTTGATAAAACCCAAACGACTGCATAGTTACAAGAATATCTTATTGGTTGTACCTATATGACACATGTAGACATGTTCCGAAATAATCGGTATGGATACTTAAAACATCATTTAGATACTCAATTATAATTAAAAATCAAGAGTACCTATTTATTACTCTATCGAGCAAAGTGTGCTTAACGGCGTTAGACGACGATTTATTAATTGTACAAGCAAACCGAAGGACGATCATAAACTTCTGTATACATAACATAGACTTTGAGTAGCTTTTCAATATTGTTTTTAATTGAAAGATGAGTTATATACTGCTATGTTGCCTAGACTGGGTATCTTCTACTTCTAGGATATTCAACTTCTAAGATATACACATATATGTATGTACCTACATATTCTGGGTGACATAGAAAAAACTACAATGCATAGCAACATGTGATAGAGGACCAAGAAATAACAAAAAAAAATCCTATACACACTTGTCCAATTGCTTTTTGTTTTCAAGTTATAAGCTATTGAAGCCAGAAAGCTTTTATCAAACAAAACAACATAAAAAATATAAGATATATACATATAAGGTGTTCAAATTGGCGACCTTGTTGCTGAATACAACTTTCCAATCTTACTGTTAATGACTGACGGCATCTTCGAAATATGTTAGCACTATAATGAAATCTATCAACGGACTCCACAATTCTGTTCCATAACTGTTCTTTACTATTTATTTCTCCGGAATACACTTCAGATTTCAAATCATTTCACAAATCTCCAAAATAAAAATCGAGGGGATTAAAGTCGGGACTACTAGCTGGCCATGGTATAGGTCTCCCACGACCAATCTACCTATTTCCAAATTTTCGTTGCAGAAATTCGTTTACTCTCCTAGAATAGTGGTCTGGCGCTCCGTCATCCATGTAATACATTCTTCTTATAATATTCAATTGAACATCTTCTAATAAAGTATTCAGTTCATTTTACAACAAGCTTCGATAGAGTTCGCCTGTAAATCGTTTGGGCATTCGAAATCGACCAATTAGATAATTGTCGATTATACTTGCCCATACCTTAAAGGAAAACCCATACTGGTGTTTCCGTTTACGTTCTGATGAGGGTTTTCATCACTCTAATAATACATATTGTGAATAATCAAAATTAATGGCAGAAAGTTTTGCCCTTTATTTTGCAAGTACTCGCAAAATTGTAAACGCGGTAGGAAATGCCGTTCCAAGTGATGGATTTTTTGAAAATGAAATGGATGAAGTTGTTCTTTGAGGACTTTCCTAACAGATTGACGATTGACATTCGGTACAGCTGCACTATTCTTCTGGTTATTATAGCATTGTATTCTACTATTTGCAAAATAGCTTCTTCATTTGCAACAGTAGGACGAGTTCTGTTAACACCAGCTTCATATTTTGGATTTTCAAAGCAACCATCTTCAACTACGCAACTATCTCTCTGGATAGTTGCGTTGCGCTTACGCTATAACGCAAACGTATAGCGCCCCCCCCCCCCCCCCCCCCGTTGTGAACGAAAACTTTCAATAAACTAAGTTAATATTGCTTTCGCATTTACCAAATGTTTTGTCTCATGAAAATTATTTTTTATCGCCTAGGTAAAAGTAAAATACAAGAACAATATAAAAACAGTTTGTAACTTGAAAACAAACAGCCATCGGACATGTGGTCATAGAAACTTTTTTTGTTATTTCATGCTCCTCGATCACATGTTGCTATGCATTGTAGTTTTTCTATATCACCCTGTATAATAAGCATAGTGAAATTTGAGATTTTAAATTCACTCGCTGCCACATTTTGAATAATTATACAGCAAAACTAGAACAAAACAATAGCAAACCTTTTTCAAGCCAAAAAGATTGCTAATGGTAGCTAATACTACGTATAACTTCTTATTAATTAACAGTTGTGAAAGATGAGCACTGTTAGCATGCTCCCAGTAGGCTAACTAAGCTACATTCAGGAAGTATGGAATGTCTAAGAAAAACATTAGATCCAAGAAGAAGAAATATGTATATATGTACATGTATGCGATCCTTTTTTAGTATTTATGGTTATTACAGCAGTCGATAACTAGATATACGAGCTGAGAACCACATTTAAAAACAACATTATACACCCAGAAAAGCTGAAATAACTACATATATTGAAAATACTAAGGGGTAATAGAAGTAAACGAATTGGTAACAAATAGAAAGGAAGAAGAAACCAAGCGGACTATCCTCAATATCCTAGGGTGGAAAAAGAATAGGATTATCGATTTCCACATACTGCTAGTAAAAATGTTGCCCTGATTATTTAAATCGCAAAGAAATTGTATAAAATATAGACAAATTTCACATTTGCGAAATATGAAATTTGAAGCTCTACTTTTCGTAACTTATTTATCACAATGCAGCATTTAAACAACAAAAAGCCTAAAGTTATTATTAATTTTTTAAATATTCGTATTCCCCAGGCACATATGGAAATATAGATAGAATGTAAACTCCTGCATCTATTATACAAATTCCCAAGTATGCACATATATTGGTTTGCATGAAAACAATTGTTACACACGAACGAATTAATGCCTCTGGCAGTACGGTTCACACCAATTAATTTTCCATTGATTTGCCTGGATCAGATTTATCGCAACGGTGATATTCGTCCTTTTGTTGGAATAGCTGTTGACATTTGTTTATGTATTTGCATTTGAGTGTACTCTCTTTATCAATCCATACTTACCAAACTTAATATATGTACCATATAATAATATAAATGATGTAAACATTAAACTATTCATAAATTACATCGGAGATTGATATGGTCCAAATCCCTATTATGGAGAGTTGTACATAATTCAGTATTCTGTAAAACATGGAACAAGTATTTGTGAGAATTGAAAGTTTTGTAGGCAACATTTAATTATTGTATTATATAGATTGTGTACAAAATGCATTCGAAATAAGTAATCAGACAATAATAATATCAAGAAAACTTTACATTTTAAATATTATAGCTAATAATAACAACAAGAGTAATTGAGTGTATTAGTATAGACAGATTACACTCATACTCGTACAGGTAGAAGGCATTTAGGTTGACTAAGAGAGTGTGCTTACATACGTGACGACAGGAAATATTGCTCCTCGAAACGAGTTTTGCGATACATAGCAGCAGCGCAAAATTTGCATTCTTATTGGTGAATTAGTTGGTTGAATAGTAGTTTAGGTGTCTGTTGCTACTAGTGTCTTTTATGTACCACATTCAAACACTTCCGTAAATTTTAAAAAAAGCGTTATTAATAGTTTAGTTGACCAATCTATTAAATTAGCACATCCTGATTTTAGGAAAGAGAATTTAAGCAAAGTTAGATCAATTTTGGACAAAAATAGTTATCCAAAAGAATTTTACGAGAAATTAATAAAAAAAACGAATACATAAAATATACAGCACAGGCAATAAACAAAATAGTAAAATATATCACACAATTCCATACATTAACGACTTAAGTGACAAAATTAAATACGAATTTAAAAAATCAGATCTAAACATTACATTTACACCATACAATAACAGACAGTTATTTACAAATTTAAAAACTAAGATTAAAAAAGATAATCAAAGTAATGTCGTATATAAATTAGAATGCAAAGACTGTAATAAATGTTACGTAGGGCAAACTAGACAGTATCTAAAAAAACGACTGTATAATCATCAATATACTGTAACGCATAACATAACCGTGGAAACTGCGTTGTCTAAGCATTCTAAAGAATTACGACATAACTTTGATTTTGAAAATGTTAAGATTTAAAAAAAGAAAATAGTTATAAAAAAAGATTAATATATGAAATGATATACATTAAAAAAGAAAATAACGCGGTCAATTTTAGAACAGATATCGAAAATTTAAGTATTATTTATAATAATTTAATCACCAAATCACGCCTGAATTTTATAAAATTAAGCTCTTGACTAGGTTTTTTTGCCATGTTTTTCCCTAGTCCTTGAACAGAATTGTTAGAGCTTGACAAAAAAATACAGTGATATAAGGAGCATTAGTGTTATGATTATAAATTTACATTTCAAAATATCTTAAATTGTCCATTATATTGTAAACATAATCTTATATATCACTGAATTTCTTTCTCTGTAGATAATTTTGTTGATAGGCATGGCTAGTTATTTATTTATAATTTGACACTAAATAAATGTCAATTTTATTCCACTGAAGAAGTTGTTACGAAAACCAGATTATATACAGTGAAACCTGTTTAAAACGGAATCGACTGGGACTAAAATATTTTCCTTTATACACAGGTTTCCGTTTTACTCAGGTTATTATACATATGTATTAAAATATGAAATTCTAATGTTTCATTCAACCGTCCAATCTAAAGCATACCAACGCGTGAAATTCCAAAATTTTAACGAATTTGCTGAAGTTATAAGACCAAATAGGCGAGTATCTAGATCATATTGCAGAAAAAAGAACACATTTATACATACACACCTATTTTATTTTATTGGTATAAATATATGTATGTACAAGCAATAAACAAACAATATTCCCTTTGTATTCCGTCTTCCTATTGAGTCGTTTTAACTAGTAATCCACACGTGCTATACATTTTTCAATAGACAAAGTGTTTCCTTCATAGGTGGCCGTCAGAAATGGTGTGTTTTCTAATCGTAAATCAAGCCAAGGACCGTTGCCGGTCATTTGAAGTATGTAAACTCTGTTATTTATGGTGGAGACCGATTCCGTTTTATGGAGGTTCACAATGCTTTTTGGTGTAAATTTATTAGTACGGTTTCGCGTTAAACAGGTTCCGTTTTAAAAAAGTACAGTTGCTATGTTTTTTTAGGAGGACCATTCCGGACTATGAAAATTTTCCGCCTTAAACAGTTTTCCGTTTTATCAAGGGTCCGCCTTAGGCAGGTTTCACTGTATATTGTAAAGGTTTTGGAATAAATTTGACTTTTGTTCGAATTGCAAGTGTTATCCTCGACCTAACAAGTGGAAAAACTATCTAGATAATAAGATAAGTTAAAAGGTCATAAAAATACATATATATTAATAAAGTGATATAACGATTGAAATCGGAAAATGTGAATTTCCTAACCAAACATGGTTTTTGCCTAATTTGCAGGTACAAAATATTGACATCAAGTCAAATGGGGTTCGTATTAAACTAAAACTAATTTGGAGAAAACAATTTCGGAAATAACTGACAAGCAACTTACGTCTATAATTTCGTTTACAAGTTACAACAAAATGAACGCGTTCTAAATGGAGTACGCTATACAACTAAAATACACATACGTACTGCCCAGGAATCCCATAATATCTGAACATAGAACTTAATTTATTCTGTATCCGTAATATATTCACGTTTTTGTATCTGTTGCATATTCATCCGAATAGCTTTTAAATTAGGGTATCCTCCAAATATGCTAATTCAATGTACAGCAAATCAAAGCGCAATCGATGCTACAGTCACAAGTGATAAACCTCTCATTTAACTACCTGTGCACTTGGCTACTCATATGTGATGCTTCTATGAATGTGCACGCATAACACGCACAACAGAGAGACCTCTTATGAAGCCGTCCTCGCAAAAAATATTCATGAGACGGTTATATCTGGAACGAGTTGCTTTTTCGGTCCTGCTTAGATCCACTCTCGTTCCCTTACCGTATATAAAATATGCCCCCTCTTTACAAACCTTTACATATCCATTTCCGATTCTAACGAAACAGTGAAACTATTCACCAGTTCGTTTTTATAAGGGCCATATATATGTAAATGGAGTGTCTTTTGTCCTCTCAAAGGCATGCGAGATGGTGATTTTTTGCGTCGGAAAAGGTGGGAAGTGGATTTTGCAAATTGGATTTCGAGTTTGATTTATACGTTCCTAACGCGTTTTGTATATTAAAATATCACCCTAGTACATATCTGAAGTTCAGTTTGTTAAATTCAATCGTCTGAAGAATTGATTTTGACTTTGATTGAATGCAACGTAAAAGTTTTAGCGCATTTATGGGATTATCCTGCGGAATAAGTTTGAGTGAAATTTGAACGAATAGTTTCATTAGGTATTATATATACATAGTATTATCCTACTGTGATCTTCTTGTATAGTTTGATTTTTATTTTTAATGACTTAATAGTTACACATATTACGTAGCTATACAAACAGAGCTTGGTTTAAGCTTTGTAACATACAGGTGTACACATATTTATTACTGTTTATTACCCATAAAGTGCTCAACAGAAAGAAGTGCATTATTACTTAAAGGTTTCAAGATGAGAGTTCTCTAGAAATTTCTTAACATTATAATATTGTCAATTCGACAAATAATCCTTGATCGTTTAAATACATATAAGTCATATTGCTAGAGGTAGCGTTAATCTATGATTTGGAAGGTGGATATATCTCGATTTCCTAACCAAATGAAATGATAAGTGAATTTAGTTTGGCAATGGGACTGGGCATAAGAGCCATCCATTAGATTTTTGGCACACCTTCGGTTTATCGAGCTATGGTCGAAAAACCTCATCTACGAGTGGTTTTTGTTTCTTTTTCGCATTATGGTAAGTTACCAAATAAAGTGGCTAGTGAATTTATTTTGGCAATGATACTGTCCATCAGAGCCATGCGTTAGATTTTTCGCACATCTTCTGTTTGTCGACTTGTGGTAAAAAATCCGCATTTTTCAGTTGTATTTGTGATTAATTTTATTATTCGTACTATATATTATATTAGTTTATAAGTAATATATATATTGTAACGGCCCCACGTTGAGTGCCAAAAATGTCACGGTCTCCCGTTGCGATGTCAAAAATGTAATACCCTCAATAGCTAGCTCGGATTGATTTAAAGATTGGTAGAGCGGGTCGGTCTTGGGTTCGTGGATACGACAAGTTTGAATTGTACTTGGTGAATAAATGAGTGACTGAATAAAACGCACAATAAAAAAAATAGTCTCGTTTAATTTTCTTTTATTACGTACTCAACAGATACCAGAAAAAAAAATCAATTACTGTAAATGAAACTTAAAATAATTCGGTTATACAACCAATTATACTTTGAGAGTGAAAAAAAAACTAAATTAGGCAACTTCGCGATTGATGTCGCTAGGGGTACGCAAAATGTCAACGCACGTCTTGAGTGATTTATATCAGACTCGCACCTTTTACAAATTTTACCAATAATAATGCAAATAATAATTCTAAATAAAATACAACAGGAAGAATAGAATAAAACACGGGTACGCTCTTTATTTCTTGACTAACCTGTCAAATCCAGGAGTACTGTGATGTTTAGGAGGGACTAAGGTTCGTTGACCCTGGTTAGCGGGAATTTTCTCGGAGTGGGATCTTCGTAGACAAATGCGTCCGGATCAATGGGTAGGAATTTTTTTGGAGAGTCTCAGGAAATCAATTTCTTTATCACGGAACTCAAATACAACTTCTTAAATTTAGCTAACTGGTGAGTGCTGTTTTAAAACGGACGCTGGATCGAAGATTCTGACGTTAACGTTTAACACTGGACAAAAATGAGGTTAGGAATTTTATTTATCGGAGCCAAATTTTAGCGTGCGTATGCTTTCGATGTTAAAACGTATCTATCTATTTGTTTCTATGGAAATTAACAACAAAATCTGAAAATTCTAGGCATTGATTGGTGGAATTGCCGTGTGATTAAAATAACAAGTGAACATCGTTTTTCATTTTTAAAAATCTGGAAAATATTTCGAAAATTCATTTTTGGATTAGAAAACGAAGTGGAAAATCGAATTCTACGGAGAAAATTAGGTCTTCATTCGGAATTTCACAAATTAAAGGTGCTTTTGAAACTACCTGTCAGATCCAAATTAAAATAGAAAATACTCATTTAAAAGGGAATTTACCAGTGGAAACTTATGTGAAACGTGTTGTTGACTACCTAAGGATCGTTTTCATGCTTAGTATGATATCGAGAAAATGTTATTCAGTGCAATCTAGAAATTGATGTCATCGGTAAAATTTCACTATGCTAACAGATTTTTTCACTCTCTTACAATATTCTTTACAGTTTTTCTATTACAATCATAATTCTTACCACTAAGGTTCGAGTTGCTGATATAAATCGGGGTTAATGACCAAATATTGAAAAAGTTCCTTCGGAAAGGATGCGACTTGACATGGATTGAACGTATACTTAAATGGATTCAAACGATTAGGCACAGTAAGTGTATTCTCTCTATTTGTACTTCTTATACCGTGTTTGTCATGTGTGTGTGGGTGATTATGCCATGTTTTGACAGGTATCAGCCGTCTTAGCCCCCCGTGTGCGATGCAAATTGATCGTCCTTACCAATTTAGCTCGGAAAAGCTAAGCTGGACTTCTACCTAACAATCGAGGCATGTGTGGTGTGTGAGTGTGAATAATGTACCAGGACAATATATTATTTATAAGTAATAATAAATTGAAAAACCCAAGTAAAATTTATTACACTGTGCGACGAATGACAGGGTGGTTCATATCATTATCTACCTGAGCAGCACATCGTATATGAAATGTGTGGCTGGAAAGTTGTGGCTAACTTGAGCTAAGTGATTACTTATACTATAATTATGTAACGTGGGTCCCAGGTCTACAGTGAGACTACCGCTAGTGTCCGAAATTCCGTACATAGGTGCCAGCAGTGGGTTCTCTGGGATACTCCAGCCATTATTCGTAGCGCACTTTTCTGAATTTTTACATGTGAGCTGCTTCCCCATAAAATTATCTCAATCTGCTCTCTATTCCCAATAAGTAACTAGTTTTAAAATCTGGAAACTGTTACTATTTGTTTTAAATATCTTAGAATAAATATTGATTTACTTGTGTATATTGTCAATTGCATAATCACGGTGAGCATCCCACTTCAGAATCCAGGAGAAGTGAATTTCCAAAGTTTTGATACTTGGAAACGGTGATGAAATAGTGTATCCCCTCCCGGTAGGTGTAGGTCTACAGTGGATGTAAAAGTACATATGTATTTGGTGTTGGAGTAATTTTTCCTTAATAAACCATAAATCCATTTCTATTAACAAACAATTTCTTGTATTTTCGATACCACTAGCACAGTCATTGAGAAGGATCGTACAAGACAGCCATCGGCAACCATGTAATATTTGTAATTACCGGGGAAGAATAGGATGTCGTTTATAAACAGCGAAAACAACAGCGGTGATAGGATTGCTTCTTGTTGGGCTCCTGTAACTGGCGGTAGTTGATTAGAAAAATATTTCTCGTTTATGTTGTTATTTGCACCTGAAATTATTGTTTCAGTGTTGTGTATACCGGTCGTTTTGATAAATAAGATAAATAAAGCCGTGAAGAGGTAAGGGATATGAAAATTCGCTAAGAAGTGGGGACGCGTATGAGTCTATGAACGGTGTACCCTACAATACTGGTGGGGACGTAGCTCCCTTCACCTCCTCCCCGCTTTAAATATCCTATGACTCAAAACGACCGGTATATAATAAAGATAAGATCGTTTAAATGAGTTTTAAGCTGGGAAGCTGTCATGACGAAGCTATTGGGCGCGTTCAGGCGACGCAACAGTTGATTATGTTGAGTAGTTTGTTCCCCTGAACGGTCGATAGTAAAGTTCGGTTAGTTCCACCAACTACTCAACAATTGCACCTGAAAAATTATGCGTTGAGAATTGTCAACGAAGTATTCTAACTTCACATTTGATTTATTGCAACCGGTATAACCATCGCTCTTGAAGATTGAATGTTTACATTTATATATAGTAACAATGAATAACCCAAAAATAGTTGTATTAAAAGATTATACGATTATTAATAACGAATGAGTACCCAAAAGTAGAGGCCACTAGATGTCGCGCATTTGCAAGTGAAGTGGCGAGCAACAATCGTTCAAGCGTTTCCAACAAGTTGACTTCAACCACATCTGAAACGTGTTTGCAGTTTATATCAACTGTTGCGTCACCTGAACGCGCCCATTGTTTCATACTGAAGGAAGCTGTAACAACTACTCAATTTGTAGTACTCAGCCGCTGGTCTGTAAGTCTACTTTTTCTCTAAAATATGTTCCACGCTGCAAGTACTGTTAGTTTGTTTTTTTAGTTTCCATTGTCAATAACGCAATTAGTTCTATTTTGTTGTTACTTTGTTAAAAATAAGAACATTAACTGGACATGAAATAATTGACATTTTGTGTATTGTTGATTTCTATCGATAGAAGATAACCCTATATCGCGCGCTGTCGGAAAATGATTTTGATTAGAGAAGTAAATTTCACCATTTTACCCCCATTTTTAAAAATGGAGCACCGCCAGAATACTCCTTATCTGTTCACATTTCATCAACTTCAATTATATTTTGGATAACACTCAACTTGAGAGGTGAACTGAGTTGAAGGATCTGGGTGTTACCTTTGATTCTAGATTGTCATTTACGAGCCACATCAACAGCAATGCGGTGCAGCTTTGAGAACTCTGGGTTCCGTAATTAGAACAACTAGCTGTTTTTCATCGATTGAGTGCATATTGCCATTATACGTTTCCTTCATTACATCAAAATTGGAATATGCATCATTGGTATGGTCTCCGTTTTACAAATTGCAAGCACGTTCGGTAGAATAAATACAGAAACATTTTCTAAAATATTTAAATTTTCGCTCCACAGGTGAATATCCACCTCGCGGCTGCAGTCGTGTAAGTGTCTTAACTACGTTTAAAATTGAGCCTCTAGAACTTCGTAGATGTCAAGCAGACCTAAAATGTCTGTATTCTCTGCTGCATAATATGATTGACTTGCCTGAAATATTATCTAGATTAAATTTCTTAGTTCCGAGACAATTTTCTAGATCGAATAATACCTTTTACTGTAGTCCATCACGAACTAACATTATGTTAGGATCTACCGTATATAGTATAAGTAATAAGTACTCTTTATAATAGTTTAGCATGTACGGATGTAGACATAAATTACACTTCTCTACCAACATTACTCCACCATTGTACTGGCAATTATAATTACATATAAGAAAACTAATTAATTTCTCTGTGTCTATCACTAGTTAGTAGTTATTAAATTTAGTTTAGTATTAAGTATACTTATATTTATACATATCACATATGTTTTCGTGATGTATTCTATTTTGTCCTGTAATAAGGATTTTATATCTGTTGGGCAAATAAAATATTATTATTATTATTATTTGTTTGGCTGAAGCCTTAATATTTATATAGGTAGGAGAGAGACGATTAACTGACCACCCAGGTCGTCAGGTATACAGGAAACGAAATATTTTAATTGGGATGCGTGAGCAATACTAGAATAGGCAAACAGAGGTAAAATTAAAACTTAAAACACCTATATTTTAAGTATTAAAATTAAAATTGCTATACCCTACACTTTTTTATGATTTTCTTGTGGTGTTTAGCTAGTTTAGTTTGTAGCATTTATTGTTCGCTGATCTTAATTAGTGCTAAAATATCTGTGTGTTTATGTATGTATGTGTTATTTTACGTTGACTTGTATGTGAATTTTCTACCAGAGAGGCGATAACAACAAACTCATTTTGTGCATTGCCCGTAACAGGTCTCTGCCCTTCTGGTTTCTTATAACTTACGCGTCCGGTTTTTTGGAGAACTTGCAATGAATTTTCTAATGACCGCCTGTCAGAATGACGCCTGTTAAGATATTTTTGAGCATAAACTCTTGATGCTAGCAAGCAATTTCCGTAACACGCTCCGATTACTACAATCATATCAACTTTTTCGTTTTACGAGTACGTTCTCATTTTAATTATTGAAATTATTTCAACCTTGTCGAAGAGCGGTGATAGTTTAACCAACATGTACTGTCAAATAATTTATTTGCCTGAAGAAATGATAACAACGTCAGAGCCTAGTTTTGGTTCATAGATTACTAAGAAAACTAGAAGAGATGGGTATAGGAAACCCCGTACAGTTTTAATGTTATTTGTTTAATAAAGTTTTATTTACTTAGTTAAGAGCCCTTTTCAGTATTATGAAACAAAACCAATCAAACGATTAGTTTAATAAGTATTAGCCATTTGGAGTAATAATTCCATCAAAACTTATGTTTGACAATTAAATGGTAGCAAATTAATGTTTAAAATCAAAAACTATAAATTACTAAAAAACTAGAAGAGATGGGTATAGGGAACCCTAGTACAGTTTTAAAAACAATTGAAATAAGAATCTAAATGTGATCATAAATACAGGGTGTTCCATTTAACATAAGAGAATTACTTGCCTATAACATTCAACCAAAAAGAAATCTTGTTTTTAAACACTCTTCATAATTTCTAGATATCAACTTTAATTAGTTATAAAGTTTAATCCTTTGAATAAACAATAAACACAATTTAAAATATTTTGCTCAATCATGTAAAACAGAAATGTCTCGTAAATTTTTTTCTACATTTTCAAAAATATTAAAATATCTCGAAAACCGGTTGAGTTAGGTATAGGGACTATAACAGTAAGTAGCCTTTATTTACCCTACAGTATCAAAATAGGCACGAATATACAGGGTGTTCCATTTAAATTTTCATAGCTTTGGTACACAACTTTTTTTTGGATCACCCTGTATATTTCCAAATAATTTTAAAATGTGCTCCTAATGAACCTACACAATCCTTAGTAAAAAGATTTTTAAAATACTTTACCGTTTCTCGTATATAAACCGACGGGAATGGGGTGCCCCACCCTCTATATACATATATATAATTACCTATACAACCACATGGTGAGATTCAGTAGAATTGTTCATCCTGATTCATCTAACCGTGACAGCAGATGTTAAAGCATAATGTTAATGGGAAAAGAAATGCTTAAAGACTACTTACAAATAGAAATATATGAGGGTATAATAGCTGAAACTAATTGAACTATTCGGCGATTTACAACTGCTATGTATTTATTGTTCCCGTACGACAGGAATGAAGTATCGTCTGCGTACAGCGTCACTTTACTAGCTGGCAAGTTACAAGGAAGATCGTTGACGTACACAACGAACAACAGTGGGCCTAATATCGATCCCTGTGGGACACCTGTCAAAATAGTATCCATTCCGGACTTGGTGTCCTCATGTTCCACATATTGTTTCCTGCCAGTCAAGTAGGATTTCATCAAAACATGTGCAACTCCACGCACCCCGTAATAATCAAGTTTATCAAGCCCACACTAAGTGGACAACTGTATCGAATGCTTTGGTGAGATCGCAGCAAGTGAGTCGCACAGAATTCCTACCATCAAGAGCCTGCTGAACATGCTCCACAATCTCCATCAACCCAGTGCTGGTGGATTTACTCCTCCTAAATCCGTGTTGGCCTTCGTTCATAAAATCATTTCTGTCCAAATATCCGACAATTCTGTTTAGTAGTACATATTCAAAAACCTTAGATAGACAAGAAAGTATGGAAATAGGCCTATAATTATTTGCGATGTTAACATCCCCCTTTTTATGTACTGGTATAATTCTGGAAAGTTTAAGATGCTCAGGAAAAACTCCTTCCATCAAACACTTATTTATAACCAATACCAAAGGTTCAGACAGACCCTCGGCCATTAATTAAGCATATTCGTTGTTATACCATATGCATCTCTTGCTTCTTTTCCCTTAATTTTGGTTATAATGCTCAATATCTCAGATCTTGTTGTTGGTTCCAGGTATATTGACCGAGAATTGCTTATCTTCATTTTTGCTAATAGAGAGCAGGCGCTTTCAGGATGTTGGACTGTTTTGCTTGGTGATCTCAACCCGTGCACGAAGTGGTTATTAAACTCTGTTGCTGTCACTTTGGTTTTCTTGCGATCTGTACTGGTAGCTCGTCCTGACAACATTTTTATAACATTCCAGATAGCCTTTTGTGGATCACTGGCATTATATATTTTTCTCGCGTAGTATTGTCTTATTTCGGGATCATAAGTTTTTTTATAATCTTATTTACAGTTTTTGTATATCTGATATGCTAAAGAATCTTACGTTACTGTAGCAATTGTTGCAAGTGCATCCAATCTATTTTTGATATTCTTAATTTCCTGTGAGATATCATTACTACGCTTTTTTTCGAACCACATATTTAGTTTCAGGTATATGTGTATCTAGGGATTGAAGCAACATTCTGAAGAATGTTTCCGCCATAGTTTTAGCACTCATATTTATTAGTATCCTATTCCATAAGTAGGACTGCAGTTCTAAATTTAACTCATTTATATTTTCGTCATTTAAATTTTGTTTCAAAAATGTTTTTTTCATGTTCTTAAGTTCTGCAGGTTCTTCTCTTCTATAAGCGAGTCTTTGTGCATAATGATCGGATATATGGAGATTCAAGGTCTCGGTGTTGCTTGAATGTCTCTCCAGATTGGTAAAGATATTATCAGCTCTCTCCATGTCCCGCAACTCTGGATTGATCAGTGGTCATATGTAGACTATACGATAGAAATAAATTGATTAAACTTTGGGATTCATAGCTTTCTTTAGCGAAGTTCACATTAAAATCACCAGCAATAAGCAAAGATTCAAACGTCAACCCAGTATCTAATATCTCCAACATTCTGTTAAGCTGAATGAAGAATGTTGTGAAGTTACCGTTTGGTGATCTGTAAATTGACACAACAACATACATACATATACATAAGTATATGTTTGTACTTTTGGAGTACAGTTATATGTAGAACGTTAAGCCACTGCCTATACCTACAGCAGTATCAATTGTATTCATTAACACTCTGAACTTAATTTTCATAATATTGCTTGTCATGGATGTATGTACGTAAATTGCACAGTGATTTTTGGTTAAGTATATTCATTCTACTTGTTATCCTTTATCGGTATTTATGTGATGTATTCCAAGAAAATACGAATCTCTTTAAAATAATCGCTCTATAGTATTCTACATACATATTTCCTGAAAATAAACACCACACAATTATTGTATCTAACGTCCATAGATTTTAGGAAAATACAACGAGGGCGAGAAATTCTAAGGCAAAGATAAATGTGAGTTTTAATTGGTAATTAACCTATAAAGTTTAAATTAGTTTACCGCACGAAACAATAGTACTCCGGAATAAATAAACGGGATTCGTCGTGTTCTATTTCCTTTGAAGATTGCACATTCGCCAAGGTCTCGAATTCAATCACCACACCAAACTGAATTAGCCCAGAGTCGCTTTGCTCCGCAGATCTAGCGTTTATGTACATACGAGCGCCTACGCTAGCTTTGTGAACCCTTACATGTAAGAGAGTACAGGTAATTCTGGAGATCCCTTTGAGCAACCACTTATAATAGGTGTTGGGAAATCTTTACTGTTGGCGATGATGCTTCCTTTCTTACCTCTACCGAAAGCTTACCAGCTATTCGCGCAGTCCCGCGTTCTAATTATTTGCAGGATGAGCTCGTACATACGACTTCCTTCATTTTCGAAACTTACAAATTGGCGTAACTTTGTAACAAATAGGGTTCCAACTGGCGTAGTTGCAATATAACGAGTTCATAAAAATGAAGGTATGTTGAGAAATACATAACAAATAACAATATGTGTATGTATGATTTTGTAAAAATTTAGGAAAGAATATTAAAAATGTTGATAGATATATTTGCAGGAATAAAGTTACTTGATTCGATAAATTATTTTGTACGGTACCTTTTCTATGAAAGGACAAAATAACGCATACCATTGGTTGACCGGCGAGTCCGCTTACAATAGTAGAATAAATGTGATTTGTTTACCTTCTGTCACCCGTGTTTTGGTTATTAATCACGATATTTTAGCATTATTTTATTGCTAATATTTTATGAATTAGTTTTCATAGATTTTTTCAAACCTCGATTTTATAAACACATAAGTAAATTCACAAAATAATGTTAAAATGTGTTTAAAAAACTTTTGTTTTGAAGGTTATATTTGATACACAGAAATCGCATATTTTCCTTTGTGTGGTAGTTTCTATTTCTGAATATAGAAAGTTCACCTTTCATAAGAGAATTGTAAATCATTTTTCGGTGGAAGCGAAAACAAGAATTTCGAATATATTTAAAACCTGTCAAGAGTGGCCCAGCAGTTGAAAAGTAGAAAATGTTGAAATGATAGCAAAGCAGCAGGTATGCATGTACATCTTATTAAAAAGCAGACAAGATTAACTTTTAACGGTGCTTTTTATAGGTATTACAGAACATACTGCTTGAATAAAACTTGGTTAAACGCTGCGTATGCTGTAAATAAAGTATTTGTGTAAGGTTTATCAACAGGCCGTAAAAACCCTTCTGGCAAAGAAAGGAGGTTAATTATTACACATAGTGGGTCACCCGATGGATTTGTAGAAGATGGTTTACTTCTTTCCGAATTAGAAAAAAAAACTGGTGGATATCATAAACACATGAATGCAGAACGATTTGAAGACCGACTTAATGTATTCTTTGGAATTTAAAAGTGAATGAGGTTATTGTTCTCGACAATGCATGTGACCAGGGTGGAAGATTATATAAACCAGCTACAGCAAACAATCGCAAGGCCAAAAATTCAGTAGCGAATAAAAGTAATCGAAATCTATATCGAATACGAAGAGCACATAGTAAAAGCAGAATTATTAAGCTTAGTTAAAGAAAACACGCAACCCCATAAAGTATGCGGTTGATGAAGTAATAGAGAAAACCATCAGAAGGGTATTAAGATTTTCTCGATATCACTGCGAATTGAATACAATTGAACTGATTTGGGCTCAGATAAAAGGAAATCTAGCCAGACACAATAGGGTCACCTGCCCTATAAAAGAACAGGGCCAGTAAAAGAACGTTTTATTAATAAAATTATTACAGCAAATCACAAACATTGTGAAATGCTCTGTTTTTTGTTTTTAAAGGAAGAATGATATTTTAGCTTTGTCTTTCTTATAATTTTTTCTTCGAAAAGTTTAAATGTTCGCGAAATAAAAATATAAAAGTTCGACATGTTAGTGTGACTCGCTTATTTCGTGGTCGCTTATGAGAGACGCGTGCATCAAGCAGTGTAAGTCTTGCAAAAATACAGCAATTCAACAAAAAATCTAGTTGGTAAGCTATATATATCAAGTTTCTATTTAAATTTGTGATCATTTGAATATACAAATGGTAGAAAATACGTAATATTTTTTACATAATCATGGTGTTCTCAAATAGGCACGGTTTTCTAACTTCAACCTCAAGAAAGAACACGTTTCTATAATCTGTGTGCGTTGAATTTTCTGATTGTTTAATTGATTTAATTATTTCATAAAATATATGTCTGTTAAGTAGAAATTGTCCATCACCTGCATTGAGTAAAGGTCAAAAAAAAAGAACAAAATTTGCCATATGTAATAACAGGTTCTAAGGTTAGAAGTCACCAAATTAAAAAAAAGGAGATGAAAGAAAAGAAAGTGTTGGAAAAGCAAGATAAAATTTTGAAGAGGAAAATTAAAAAAGAAGAAACAGGAAAAGATAGCACGAGACGTACTGAAAACAAGAATACCATTAAAAGCGCTCAATTGCGCAATTAACCTGCCTATAGATTTAGATTATATCGAGTAAATATATAATTTTCTAATATTAATTTAAGTATTTATCATTTTTTCATTAAAAATTGTTCCTTATTATATTATTTCTCATTCATTGGCTGTGTAAAAATATTGTTGTCATCGCTATAACCAAATAAGTGCAAGTGTGAGTGCCGTTTATTTACTGGCCGCGTGTTGCTCATTTACTGGACATATCGTTCTTTTATTGGTAAATTTGCAACTTCATCACATTTCTTTAAATTATTAATTTTCTATGTATTTTTAAAGCATGATACTTTTTTATTACGTTTCCTCAATTGTTTCCGAGCACACTAAAAAATGTTACAAGATGAAATAATAATTAGACTCAACATACGCGATTATAATATCTAGAGATTTCCTTAACCGTTCTTTTATTGGGCAGTTGACCCTACAACATTTAAACCAACCGATGTGAAAGAACTGTCGAAACAAATTGTCACTAACAGTTCTGGTGAAAACTGTATAAATGCCATCAACCATGTTATTGTTAATGGAGATTCACGTAGAACGACTGATAATTACAAGTGTTAGGGACTCAACAAGCTCATCTTTCGATGAAAATGACTAATGGAATTGTAAGATACTGATGTTTTGTTTGTTATACTCTTTTTATAGCGAACTGAATATTTTGATATTTGTACTTATAGTTTTTGATGAAATTGTAATATATAACAAGGTAATACACAATAAAAAATAAATTCCATTGATGTGTCATGCTTATTTGTATGTTTCCCTCTGTGATTATTTTATTAAGAATAATTAAGTCGTTATGGTTAATTGCTTTATTTAGTGAATGACATATTGATACACATCTATCAGCACCAACATTCTTTCAACCAGCACCTCGGACCTGCTTTGATCATCAATATATTTTTGTGCTACGTAATATCAGTAATAAGTATTTGTAATCTTATTTTTTACTAATTACAACAGTGTTAAGCTAAGCTGCAAATAGTGCAGACATATAAATTTATGTTATATTTTATATGCGATAATTGATAATTGGGTAAACCTTTTGGACATGAAAAATATTAAATTGATTGATTGCTATCTAGGTAGGATAGTCTTTTAACGACTTTTACAAAATATTATATTAATCAAGCTTTAATTATATATTCATCGTATAATACAATAGTTTTGAAAAAATTCTGTAAGATATATTAAAGATTAGATTTTTATTAGAAGTGTTAAAAAATAACTGTTTTGCACATTGTAAGCCGGGCTCGTTCAATGTAGATATCAATGCAGCGTTGCCAAATGTTGATACTGCATATGTTCGGCGTTGTAGGTATAGGTTAATCTGCGGTTTTGTCTCTATCACATCATTTATTGAAAAACATTGCCCCCAACACGTTGAGGACGACGTCTTTTCTATTTTATTTCATCGGGTAAGAGTAAAACATGTATTGTGCTTTATCTGGCGGTGGAAAATATTATTTAGCAAAACTTCATAGTATTATGGCTGGGACAAGTAGTAAACTATAACTTGATGCTATTTTTGACTACAATAATGCAAAGAATGGCGTTAATATGTCCGATCAAATTCCATCATTTACTCAAAACCGTTAGGTATATATCCACTAAGGTTAACAATATTTGAATTAAATAAAAAAATTATTAAATTTTAAAAAGATTTGAGGTACCCAATCCCGAGCAGGTTGCATGGATTTTGATTTGGGCAATAGGCGCAATAGGCGACATAGGTGACAATAGACATACACAACAGTGTCTATTCCCATGTGTGCTAATAGACAAAGGAGGCCAGTGAAATTTAGCAAAGTTTATTAACAATTACGGAAAAATAAAAAAAAAACAAACCAAATAATACTAATGGACGGGATGTGGCCTTATAAAAAAGAGCCGCCTCTGGTTGCAGTTCCAATGACCTCTTTCCTTGGAATCTGTAAACACAGAGAGCGAGGCAGTAACTTGCTTATAAAAGGAAAGCGGGACTACACCCGGAATTAAAATTAACAAGGTTGAATTACAAATCGAAAAAAAAAAACAACTAAAACTTAATATCTAATTGTACTAGTACCAGAATGAAATAAATTATTTGCAACGTTAAATTAAAGTTCAAGAAAAAAATTATATTTGACTGAAACTAATATTGAAACTAGCCTGAAACAAGAACTATCTTGCAATTTATTGTTAGTTGAAATTTAAGTAATAATAAATTTCAGTACGTATACAGGATGTCTACTGAATAGTCTATGAAAATAAAAGAGGATAAAGTTAACGGTATGGAATCCTAAATTCCAAAAAAATGAATACTTTATGCCCACGCAATAACTAGAGAATATTTTTCAATCTCAGTTCGGCCCTGTTTTTCGAGCGAAACGCATAAATGGATGGGCAACACAGGCAGAACGTTGAGTCATTCACAGGCATTCGTTGTCTTATGTGTATGTACATTATGCCAAGTTATACGAATAGTAAGTACGTGGACATAATTTTAATCTCGGAGAAACAGAATAAAATCTTTTACTGAACCCGTATTACGTAGAGAAAATCCAATGTCTATCACACAATGATTTTCCTCGACGGGTTACCTGTTGTGAATGGTTTCGTCAAACAGGAACTCGTCTTCCAGATCTTCGATCTGTGATCGTGTTTACCGATAAATACTGCTTCACAAAAATGGTGTGCTGAATTACCAAAATATTTATCACTGGGCCGATAAAAACCCACAAGCTATCCATCAGAGTTCATCCCAACATAGGACATCAATAAATGTATCGGTCGCAATATTGGGCGATCATTTATTTGGGCCACATGTACTACCCGAAAAATTTAATACGGTAGAGCATTTGAATTGTCCGCAAAATATGTGACCCGATTACTTGGATGACATGCCACTACATACGTATACTACGGCAAATGTAGTTCATGCACGATTGGGCACCTCCAAATGTGGCCCGATTTGTATGGAAACATTTAAATCAGGCATTTGGACATTTAATAGGCCGAGAAGGAACAATTCTGTGGCCAGTACGAAATCCCGATATGAATCTGTTGGACTTTTTCCTGGATTCGACAAAATTTATTTAACAAAATTTGGTAATTATTAAATAAAAATGATTTTAATATATGATCATAATTTTTTTGGATTAACCTTTTTGTGGTACTAGTTTTATACTGTTTACTTTTCTGACACTATTCATTTGACACCCTGTATATAAAAATTGTCATAAGGAAAGATGAGAAAATAGGCTCTCTCTCTGAACCGTCCATCTAAGGCTGGTCGTCGTCCTCAATTAAGGATTACATTTCAGAGAATTACACTCTAAACCATTTAAAACAGCAGCGGATGTTCCACAAAAGAAGAAATAAATTAAAGCTAAAAACTAATTTCAAGCAATCAAGAAAACTCAAAAACAAGAACTACACATTCTCTTCAGAAGTCTCCTGTACATTCGATAATGTCGCGGAAACGATGCCGTGAACGATATAAATTCTTATCTGCTCGACGAGGTAGAACAAATTCTGCGAGAGCCGAACCACCTGTAAAAATAAGCTCGTTAACTTTTCAATAATTTTTTTAACCCCATAAAACTTTTTTATCTATCGAAATGTTCCAAAGCTATAGCCAATGTCAGCGCCCGGTAGTACACGTCACCATGTGAGCCATTCGCGTGTGACTCGCCGGTGATACACGCCGTTAGATAAAATCGTCGCATGTGAGGCATTGGTACTAGAAGCCGGCGGACAAACCATTTGTCGGTGTTCACCTGTTAAGTGTCCTGTTACGTTTGGGAAATTGACAAAGATCACAGATGATCAAGGTTTGAGGATAAGGTGGTTGAAGCTTCAACCAAAGTTGTGTTTCCCGAGAAACTGTTGCATAAGCAAAGCGGTAGAACCCACGAATCGTCTTGCCAGAGTTCTGGTAATTTTTTTGTAGATTGACTCACGCTAATTGCACAAGATCTATAAGTAATGATACAATCGTTCTGCTTTCCGACCATTTGCTAATGAACGATTATAACCACTAAAAACGATAAATGTATGAAAATCGAGAAATTGTTGATGTCAGTTCGGCAAATTTTAAAAGTGTCAATAAAACAACTAGGTATTCTTGGGGTGGCATTGCTACAATTCAGTATTCAGCTGTGTTGGTACATTTGCAATATCTTGAACTGAAGTAGAGCGTACCACAGATTTTAACTGTTTGGGTAGGGAAACTAAAAGTTGATAGCACTTTGACATGGAGAATAGACCAATATAGAACAACACTATAGGACTGCCATGACTGTATATTGCGTTTGAGAATTCGCATGTCATGCGAGTGAAGGTGATCGGTCTCGCATGAACCACATGTTCTAAAACTAGTGAACGAGTTCCCAACAAATCAGGTACAACTCTAAGAAATATGAGTAATTTTGTCCAAAAAGTGCTGGGATGAAAGAAAAGGACCATTCCAGCAAGCGTAGGAATATCGTACACTCATGTTTTATAAAAACTGCTGTTGATGACCGCACCAAAGAATGTCAACGTTGTAGAAATTTACGACTCCATATTTGCAAAGCTAGTTTTGTCAATAAAGAGCACAAGGCATGGCAAAAAGCTTCCAGCGGCGGCGCATAGTTGTAATAGAATTCTACCAAAAGAATCTACGAGGAGATTCTGATATGTTAATGTAATTTTTGAATGTGTCATGGACAGAAGTGATTGATATTCGTTTTTCGCCAAAACCAGTTCTTCCAGTATTAGCACCAACACTTTCCTCTATACTATCCAACATGGGTACTTTCATGTCCAAATTTTTTGTAGCGTATAGTTTGGAATTGCCATTTTCTAAGATCTTATTTCCCTTTATCTATTAAAAAGGTTTTGGAATTTTTACATGTAAGAAAGTCTATTAAAATGTTTATTGCCCTCTGTGAATGACTACACCTGCTACAATATCACCATTGTTGTTATCAATTTTAATACTGGTCGAGTTTTTATGGGACGGCAAAGTTTTACGGTGCATCAACCGTAACATAAAAGCGTAGATCGGTCTTAATATTTCTTGGTCTCTTCGTGTGCGTTTCACTTCTACGTTTTGTGTATACATACACGTTCACCAATATCAGTTACCTCCGATAAATATTAAATTGATCGCATCTGATCTGGAGGGAAATCGTTTTATGACATTTTCGGTATTCACCGTCATTCATTTTTCCCAAGTCAATGGGCCAAATAAACAAATGGGGGCGCACCTAGTAAAAAATTACAATCTCACTTCGCACGGTTTATTTTAGAAGTTTTCTCCGACGGCGCTCTTCTCGGGTCTTGATCCACTTTGCGAACTCCGTACCTACCTCCATCCTCCATTTTCGCCTAGCCATACAGAAGCCACCTTCGGAATCTTAAGTAGCTCCAGAAATTCACCGTTGAACCATTTACTCTTTTTATAACCATAAAATTTACAAATACTCCATATAATCCAAACGTGATCGTGGAAATACCTTTTTGCACCCTAATAATAACCAGAGCTCGATTCAAACGACGCTTACGAACTACGTAATGATAAAAAAATGTTCCGGTGAAATACTTACAGAGTTAATAAAGAAAGTATTACACATACGTGAACTGTTTAAGTGGTATTTTTAATAAGAATCAATCAATTTTGTAGCTGAATAGACTTTATCACGTACTAAAGTAGGTACTCCCTTGGTAGCGCATCAAGAAGACAAAATGTATGTCTAAGAAAATTTAGAAGTATTAACTTCTTCTTTCGTAAATCAGCAATGATGCAGTGTTTGCAACGAGATACAATAAACTCTAAAAATCTTTCTTATAGTAATTTATAATCACAGACATAGTTTTTGTTCATAATAGAATCTACGTACTAATTCTTAAGAAAAGCTACCTGTTCGTATTTAATACTATTGATATAAGTATCTTTGAATTATTTCCATATCGATCCATAGACAGTCTTGTATTTTAATTAAAGCATGTAGTCATTATGCCTTTCTTGTTCAAAAAAGTTGTTTGCTTAAATGAGATTGTATGTTAACGAAATAAATTTACTTTTGTCTCTGATTACTGTCGGCATTTCAAGAGTTATTTTCGTTGGTCCTTGTAACCCTGTAGCACAACGTACTTGTTCTGTTGTCCCGACTGCTTCGACTTTTACGCTGTTTTTTCTCTTGTACTTGTAATCGACTGATCTCTGTTCGTCTATCTTGTCTTTAATTACCTCTTACTTGGAGATATGCAAGGCTTATTTGTATTTAAAGGAAAGGGGTTGTATAACACAGTGTTTACATTTGTCATTTCTTTTCTGCTTACTTCTCCCTTCATTCTTTGTTGTTTGGCTTCTGTAGATTCATTATTAAAAAAAATACATTAGCCAATCTATGTGGCACATTACAATCACATGGATTTATATACGAAAGTCAGAAACATATTCTGAATTACTTTTGCTGGCAGTTTGTCGGTTTTGGAGGCTCACATATTCTAGATATTCTCAAAAATATCAAATTTTTGGAATTCAAAAACAATGCCGCGTTTATTAGTACACATGATCATGGCATCGTCCAACTAAGTTCAAGTCATTGTTATGTTCCTTAAACCTAATGTCGCTCTTCGATTTTGAATCTTGGTGAAATCTTTTTCGGAAACGTACTAGACTAAAATAATCTTTAATTTGGGTTTTTGGGTTTTTGACTCTAATTAATTGTGTTAAGAAAATTAAATACAACGAAGTTACTTCCGATTGGAAATGTCACTTCGCTGTCGATTTCTGGTTATCGCCAATTTGCTCATATGAGAGTGGCACTGTGCTACTTAGTTCTTTTCAGACGAAGGAACACTTGAGCAATTTACGTCTAGGACTAAATTCGACTTGTTAATTTTCTATAAATACATAAAGGTATTTGAGATAAGAATGACACGCAGATGCTTGCACAATGTTAGGGGAACTGTAATAACCAATTTAACGTTATACAAAACATACATATTTGCTATATTTGCGCTTACTAATATTTTTGTTACTATGTGTAGACATCAGTATTAATTTATTATTATTGGCGTTACTGTACCGCTGGTTATTGGTGGTCATATTTCATGTAGTGCAATGGCGTTGAAGAAAAATCCAATAAAGCAACCGCGTGCTGATAACTACCTAATTTTGACGCAATAATACCAACCACGGAGACCACGTAAGATAATTTACCGTCGCCCAAATATTTCACTGAAGGTCTTTGTTTGCGTTGCGGTTCCAAGAGAAATATTAGCGGACCGACGCTAGCGAAAATTTGTCATCTACATAATTCAGTTATGTAGGAGAATAATATTTAGTCGAATAGTAAATAATGTATAGTCTACATAACTTGTATTAATTACGCAGTGGTATAACGCCTTCATAATTAAGAGAATAAATGACGGAATTGTAATTAATAATAGACACGCTATTCAAAATATTAATGTAGAATGGTTTAGGACATTGCGGCGGATAATCTAAAATATACGTACATTACAGTTAGATAATTTATTTAAACGGATAGGTAATTTGAATTCAATAAACTTACATTATAATTAGTACACTGCGGATTTTGCTCGATTAGGACTGAAGAATCTGTTTGGCATCTGGGGTGGTACATTTCTAACTGAACGCGTTCAAAACAATATCCCAGATATGGAACGCGGATCAACCAATAATAATAATCAACCATCATCAATACAAATATTAGGTACTAAAGTTAGAAATCCAAAATATCTAAATTGTCAATTACTGTGCAAATTGGTACTATTATTTCATTTTTGATATTGAAACTGTTACTAAAGTCACTTAAACGACAGAAACTATTATTCATTGTTGTTAGAGGTTATTGGGGCGTATTTAAGTTCGAAATATGTACATATGTATGTATGTGCTATCGTCGGCCGGTTTTATGCTTGTACTAGTATTGGGTGCATGTTCTCAGCCCCGCCTCCCCCGCATTCCGAAAATATGAAGTACTTTTGTATTCAGATATGATTGCTTAAAAATCAATGAATGACATCCCAGATCCGCATTTTAAAATTGATATAACTCGGTTAATATGAAAGCACAAAAAATTTTTGCGGCACAAAACGGCACAAAATAAGTACAAAAAGACCGCGTGCACACAGTGTCGAGATGGCGGGGCTGGTGACAGGCCAGGTCTGGATTCTGAAATCGGTATAACGCGATTAATATGAAAGCACATTTTTTTTGCAGCACAAAACTGTACAAAATAAGCACAAAAAGATAGCGTGCACGAAATTTCGAAATGTCGAGATGGCGGGCCTGGTGGCATGCCAGGTCCGGATTTTAAAATAGCTATAACTCGGTTAATATGAAAACACATTTTGCGATCCAAAACAGCACAGAATTAGAGCATGCTCAAAACTTCAAAATGCGGGGTGGCGGGGCTGGCATGTTCCTGGCTCCGCGAAAAAGAAGTGTGATTTTGACGGTAGACTTTGAAAAGAAATTTTTGAGAACGCTTGTTTTCCATGGCACACTAGACAAGTATCGGTGCCTTATGCCCAGTTTTCAAGAAAACCAAAGTATCTCCTACACTATCAATTTCCGGTATTGGGCGTGTGGGATATAAAAGATGTAAAATTGGACGCTATAAACTACTAATGCGGGGGCTGTCATTTGAAAAAATTATGTTACACATGTACAATTTCGAAAAGTTAGCGTGGTCTAGTAAAGTAACCACAAAATTTCGACTGCCGTTCGCGTCGTCAAAACCTACTCTGACATGTTGCTTTAGCATATTATGAATCCTAAATTGATAGTCGCCAAATTGGGTTTTCTCTGATTTTTTTGAATAAATGTCTGCTGTAGCAATTTGTTTTAGAAAAATCGAATAACTAGAAAACGCTCAAATCAAGTTGCAAAACTACTCCAGAAACTTCCAACAAATTGTCTCACTAAGACACCGCATCATCATAATTTGTTAATGTTTTTTTGAAACTTCAATCACTTTCATGGTACGACCAAAACAAAAGCTGTAGCAGAACTACCCACAACTTCTTCACAAATGTTTTTTTACCTGTATCTTTAGGTGATTATGGAGTAATGATATGACTAAGTTTTCAAGAAAATGTTTTCGAACAACATTTTTGTTTGGATTATTAACACAAAATACGATAAAAGCATTAATAGTGGCAACGGTCAAAATGACGCAGAAAATTACCAGGGGCCATCTTCTTATAGGACTGTTCATGTTATATGCTGCACATAATTTGTCCACTGAGTCCACGCCACGGTAGATTGAGCAAAACAAATAGCACCTTTACTTTAGGAAGTGTTCTTGGTTGGGCATTCCAACAGCGGCTATAATTATTAGAAACAAATCTGTAGATTTGTTTATATTTTCTGATACAATATTCAAAATAGTGTCATCAACCATACATGTCCATATATACATAAAGCAGCTTCTACATATCCTGGTAACTGCTTGACAACATCCTTGGCTTTTGTTCTAATACTCTTTCTTGGAGCATTCTTTTTCCACTTACTGTTTTGGTCTCTACCAACAAAACATGGCTCTTCGTCAGCAGTAATAGAAGTATTACTGCATACTGGAATAGAATAGCACATGCGTTGCAGCTACTTCCAGTATAACTTCCATCCTGAACGTATTCGCGGAATATACAGATAAGTGTGTATCGATGGTCTGTCACATCGCCCGCCAGTACTGAAAGGTTAAAAGCATCTACCATAACTGTTTACGGATTTTGACCGCGTCATTATTGTTTATACAGGTACCGGCGGGCTCCTATTGTCACCCGACATTGCACGAACAAGTGCGGCA